>JAVTVY010055909.1:0-30607 GCA_036873755.1 Hanleya hanleyi | reverse complement strand
CATATGCTATGCGACATTACCGAACCGTACGCACGAGCCATGACGTTATACCATAGCTGCAGCTGTGCAGAATTCAGATTCGTGAGCGTCGCTACGTCACTCATACGTCACGCAGTGACGTCATTTTCCTCTCCGCGTACAACACACACTCAATGGCGAAACAGAAAACCCGTCGAAGCAGGCAGAGTTTCAAATTTCTCTGACAAGGTCGTTGTATATTGGCGTCCCACTATCATCAAATATAATACATATGATGCTTTAGCAAACTTCGCTGCTGAATAATGCACAGGGGAGAGTTTACAAAATCCATCCATTTTGAGGCTGATTACATCTTTAACAAACAAGTACATGTATACACTTACTTTGAGACCTTCTGACTCAGAATGATCACGTCCCACATTGGCTGCTTCGGAACTCGATGATTGGCTATCTAGGGTGGATGAAGTGCTTCCTTTCCCGCTGTCGTAAATACGGGCATCCTCTTCGCCTTCAGAGTTTTGACATCCACTCATTTCTGCCAAACTGAGTGGGAATATCTTCACTGCTACCTCTTTATTGTCGTACGTGCCGTTATAAACGCTGCCAAATGAACCTTCACCGAGCATTGTCTCCTTCTCCAAGGTGACATCCAGCAGTCTACCATCCAGATGCAGTATCGAGGGGATGTCCGAGAGGAGAAGTTCGGGAACGAGTTTCTTCAGCGATACTGAGCTTTTTGTAATGGGACATGAAATGATGTCTTCGCTGCGACAAATACTGGCACAACTATAGATGGAGAAATGTGTGGTGTCCGTCAGGAAGTTCGGATTGTAGACTAAGTCAGGAGACAACTTCACACACTCGGGACATAAGGCAAACTGAACACCTTCTTCCAATCCTAAAAAGTCAAAAGAATCAATCTATTTGCTGTGAAAGAGTTGTCATGGAATAAATATGCCTCAAACCAAAGAACAACAATTTATATGCAAAAAAGATTCATTTGGGTTTAGGGCAAGCAGAAAAGACAATCTCTCACCTATTAAAAAATGCTCCAGAGCATGCCTCCTGTGTCAGCTGTAATGAATAAGAACTATTACAGCTGCACACCAGGTTTTTTCAGGAGAAACCAATCAGAGGTTATTACACTGTCAGTAAAGCAGAGAAGACTCTCATATTAAGAGAATGTAGATAATAAGAGAAGACACAGCTGAGATACTGTAAGATTTGTTATTTTCAGTGCATCATATTTTTGCGATTTCTCTGGTTTCAAGATCCTAACTTAAATATCCGATTTTGCAATTTTAAAATGCCAATCATAATGCACAAACAGTTCATTATTTCAGTGCGCAATTGTTTTTCAAAAGTGTTTACACTCATAAAAATGAAATGCACATGAAAAGAAAAGTGTTGTACACAGTAACTTTGTCTTTTAAGGCTAATGACACTTGATTCCTTGTTTCCCGTCAGACCGTTTTTCAAAAGCGATGCGAGAGAGCGGTACCTTACTTTTCTTTATTCATTACACATTATTTGAGATAAATTTGGGCCGACATCATTCAGCCGCCATGTTTAGGAATGTTTAAACAAATGAGTTGTCTCCCCTGATGGAACTTTCCAGGGGAGCCTTATTTTCGTAAATCTTGCCATTTCCAACGTCAGCTTTATTGTTTCTTTGAAGTTGCTGCGCGAAATGAGGTTGACTTGTCATTTTACTGATTTCAACATGTTCAAACTGAGAAACTGAGCTTGGAAAGTGCATCAAAGCAGGAAAAACAGCAAATAATGAAATAAATGAAAACAGAAAGAAATGGGCTGTGGGTCAAATGACATGCAGGCGGCCGATGGGAAACAAGGAATCAAATGTGGACAGCGCTAATAATGACATTTCTTAACCTGAGAAACAGGTCGTACCTTTGTACCAGTCTTCAATCAAGTTGTCAATTTCATCCACCAGAAATCCTAGTGCGGAGAAATCATTATCCAATGACTGCACAGTGATGAGAATCCCCTTGAACCGATGGTCATGTGACTCAGACGTTTGACCCCACTTGACAGACTCGACAACAAACTGTCCTCTGCCATGAGACACTCTGATGCCCTCCCTCCAGTAGATTGGGTCCACTCGCTTCAGATGAAAACCACATCCACTTGCCTGGCGACTTATGGGGGGAAAAGAGAGGACAAATAATCAGCAATTATGAACAGCAAAGCCAAAAGCCCAATTCGGAAAGGGTTTTATCTCCCTTGTTCCACTAGGGGCGAGGTGGTGCAGAGAACTTCCGGTAAGTACAAAAGGCCCAGACAATTAGTTTCATGAATTAAATATTCTATTTTTCTAGAAAATTATCTTTTTAATGTAAGTGAGTGACTAGGATTTCACATCGCTTTCAACATTTTTTCAGTCATATCACGACGGTGCCTACATGTGCCAGAACACGGGAGTGTCCACAGTTCTTATTATCTTGGACACTGATCAGCCCAGCCAGTACAGCACCCGGTCACCCATCCAAGTATTGACCGAGCTCAGCGTAGCTGAACTTCGGTGATCTGATTAGAACTGGTGTGCCCAACATGATACGCCGTACACGTATACAGACTCTTATCAGTTCATGTAGAATATATCAACAGTATAGTTTTGCAAACAAATATTCGGGGATACTTTATTAATATATTATTCAAAATAATTGCGGGTGCCTTTGTTAAATGTGAAACCGAGGCGACTGCTTCCTGGAAGCAGCTTTTCATACCTCTAACCTTAGAGAGCAACAGTTATTCAGGGGGAGATCAGACAGTTTCCGGAAAGGGCTATAATATTATAGGTTTGGAGCCGATACAAGTATGTGAGAGCAATATCTTTTCTGGTGCACTATCTACACATTGTTACTGTCAATCAGGTTTGTATATGACCACTAGCACATTACTCATCCCCCCTACAACTTCCCACCCCGCTAGAGTCAACCCGCCAGTCATTGGGCACTATCTCCGTCACACTCTGCAAACAGCGTCACCCCCTCTGCAGTCCCACATGGCACCATCTCAGTCAACCCTGACCTGCATCATGTTCTCAGATTTGTTTCTTTGCTGGACCAAAGCACATTTACCAGGTTCATGTATAGTCTCACTCATCTTGAAGGAGAACTCGCCTGAACGAGTTTTCCGCTCAACATTTTATGTCGGAGATAGAGCGTTTCTATTTCGTGTAATAACCAACTGTAAGGTGCTGCAATTAGATACGTCAGAGCAGAGGTAAAATTACGTCTGAGTTGAGCGGACGTAATGTTAGCATTGTGGCGAAGTACATGTGATGCTACCAATGACGTTGCCTCTGTTACGTCGCATTGAATCAAGAACAACACCAGGGCCCATGGAGACTCGATTTTGTGTACAAATATGACGGCCCCATAGAGCAACTCTTCGCAAAGTCAACAAATTCCAAGTTATCACATGGAATGGATTATTTCCATGGAGAAGGGCGGGGATGGGGGGAGGGGGCATTGACTGAATATCACAATCAAGGTTGTTTCGCTCATATGGTGACTCGGAGAGAACCACCGCCAGTCGGCAAGTAACTGACAAACTTGCACACATGGACCAGCTGGGCTCAAACCTATGCCGGTTCAGTTATTTCCATGGAACACCAAATTTCATGGAGCAATTATATAGTTCACATTCCTGAAGTAAAATGACGTGGAAAAGACTTCTCCTTTAACAACCCATGAAATTTTTTTCATATTACGAGCATTTTTATTCGCACATTATTAAATCTGGCGAATAAAAATTCAATTAGACTGAATCGATATCCATATTATGTTTTATCCATAGAACAGGAGCCCAAATTTAAAAATTATTTTGTATCCCTACATCATTTTCCCCTATTTTAAGCAAAAATAATAATCATCTGACGAGCAGTTGTGCACATTCACTCATTGGCTGGGCTATATCTCCCAAGTGACTCCATAAAAGGGAGGTAACCAGCAGTGGGAGAATGGCGTAAACAAGAATTAGATTCAGCAGAATGCACGAACAAGGATATACAAACAAATTTGGGGGGGGAGGGGGGGGGCCTTAGACAGAGGCTTGCCACAATAAGTGACATCCAGTGTACATTTGTGGTTTGTCAGTTTCCTCTGCTTCCCATGCCTACAACATGGGGCCTATTTTAACCATTGATGTCCAGTGTAAATATGGAAAATATGCATCAAATTGTCCAACTATTCCAAGAAAGAATCAATGTGCTCTTACATTGATGAGAATATCAAGTCAAAAATTGTCCATTTATCACCGACTGAAAATATCCTATACTGTAGACATAGGAGAGAAGGAAAAGTACAAAGCATAAATTTATGCTGGGCATCTGGCAAACCTAGTGTAAGAAATATATCAGGAAGCTGTTTCTTTAGCGTTGTACTTCTATCACACACAGGCTTCATCAATCAAGTTCTGACAGATTCCTGTGGGTTCTGCCCTCAACTGTCGAGCACACCGCTGATTGGCATAAAATGTATGTAACAGTCTCGAAGACTTACAAGCTTTGGTTCCAGGATCTGTAACTTCTCTCAGAGGAAGACTGAGATGCAAGAGAGCTATTCCTGCTGACGGAGGTCCGCTGTTTGTTAACCCTCCAGCCTCCGGTAAAACGGGGAATGCTGACCAGAATCTTGGTGATAAGGCGGGTCCAGAATCCCGAAGGGACGAATGGTATTCGGTAAAACCTGTGGATTCTCTCTCCGGAATGTCCCTTCATGGACATATAGCCAAATTTTTCTTTGGCAACTTTGGACGGAATAAGAAGCCTGGAAGAGAAAGCAGTATATACACATCAGAACATGTACATTATTCACTTGAATATTAGGTGACAATCTAACAATTATTTCAAATATTCCAGTTCTTTTAGAAAAGGTGTTGTTTGGCCTTTTTCCAGTAGATTAGAAGATAGATCGAAGTTGTTTGATTTCGCTGGCATAAAACTAGTAACTGATAACTACGCCATACTGACCCAATCAAAGCTAACGTTTCAGCAGGTGTGTGTCAACATTTGTCAGAAATAAATGAATGTTAGAGTAAAAAGCATGATTTCGGCATGTCAAATAATTATCGACACTCAGCTTACTATCCGAGTCAAGAAGTGTGTCTTCTGTCTCACACTCAGCAGCAGGGAGGTCCATGAATAACCTTGAGATATGATAATGGGCGAGATCTCAAAGTACAGTGAATTCTAGATCTGTTTTTTTAATCAGATTGATGGTTTTCAAGGATTCGTAATTGATTGGCAAACAAACTTGATCAAATCATCATATGATGATATGTACAAAAGATTTATGCACACACACATGTATTTTGTTTTGGTTAGCATGGTCTTTCATTTCTGTTACCAAATACGTATATCAACCATGTGTTCATGACAATGATCAGATATATCATGCTTACTGTCAACATCTAACTTGAGAATGGAGAAGAAGAAATATCAAACATTTATAAACAATGTTTCTATTTGTTACCAAATCAAACCTGCTTCAATTCATGCCAATTAATCTCCGTCAGGAAGATGATACAACGTAGAAAACGGAAGTTAAAACTAAAAGTTAGCTCCCCTAGCGGAGAGTTGTCCGCCCCTAGGAGAGCTCTCCCATCTATCCCAGCGGCATTACTATAAAGGCTCTGCTCAAATCATTCTAGTCCTCTTCCTCATTGTAATTACCGAGACCTGTAGTGTTTAAGGCCGGCATGAGGGGACGGAGGGAGGGTCAATCAAATTGAAGCAGGTTTGATTTGGTAACAAATAGAAACATTGTTTATAAATGTTTGATATTTGATTCCCAAATCGTAAACCTGCTTCAATTCATGCCACAGTACCAACATATGGAGGCGGGAATCCCGGCCTTGTTGTAACTCCCATAGCAGGCTAGTAATCGCTGGAACGACACAGACATGGGTATAAATCTGAGACATTAATACTCAACAAGTTAGCCCTGGTCACAGACGTAAAGGGTAATTGAAGGAGTTGATACAGTAGTGTTTTACTTATCTGAGTGTCTCCATCCATGTAGCTGTGCTCGTGGTGTGGTACACATTTCCACCAAGTTGTAGGATACCCGGGGCACGAAAGGCAACAAGAAGGTCCCCTTGGTAGGCACTGTATGTCGTGGGGGGGAATTAGCCACAAGCCCTTGCATACAGGGAGATCCTTGGTCCGACCATAAGTACGGGGAGAGCGTATAACTACCCGAAGCTTAGAGGGTAACCAAGTCCACACCACTCTCAGTCCGCAAGCCTCTTCAGGGCAACTCACCATTCTTGGAGTGATGAAGGATGCGTTGGAATTGACCGTGCTTGCTCTCTGGGTCAGGCTGCGTAACCGTCAACTCTCTGTACTGTCATCACTACTGTTGACACTAGAACTGGAACAGATCTTCGGTCTTTTGAGTTGAAACGCAGGTGACCCAGCTGAGACATCTAGAAGGAAGTCAGTTACTGAAAGACACAAGCAAACCGCAGTTAAGGTAAAGTTTAAAACTCACCAGTGTCAGGCCTTTATATTGATGAAATGAGCATCCCTGGCCGGCCATCTGACTTATTTCTTCCTTCTAGCATATGTTACGAATGGGAGATGAGATGAGATGATACAGCAAGTTGTCTGATTTGCTGTGGTGATCCAAAATGCCGCCCCCCCCCCCCTTTTTTGAAATTTTACTTGACCACGTGGTTGGGCGGCTACCAGAGGCCCAAGCGTGGTCACACTATCTGATTGGACTGACATATCTCTCAGATAGAAATTGGTGAACGTGGAGTTCGCCATCCAGGCACAAGACTGGACAATGTCATGGAGGGACAAGTTCTTCCATAAAGGCCATGACGTAGCTATGGCTCGAATCTCATGTGAAGAAGCGGTAGACAACAGCGGAGGGGCGTCAATGGCCAGTTGATAAGACCACTTAATGGGCGAAGGGACAGAAATAACAGGCGCCGAGAGCCGCGAACGGAATCGGTACGAGTAAGATAGTGGCGAATGGCTCGAACGGGAAATAGCAGAAGATCGTCCTCGAGGCCATGTACAAAGTCTGACAACGCAGGAATGGAGTACGAACGTTGAGCGCACGGACCTGAACGAACAGACTCATTTTTGGCGATAAATTCAGGAATGGGCCGAAAAGACATGCAAGACCAATCCGCTGTCCAGGTCATAGAAGATCTTTCAAGAGCATGAAGTTCAGACACTCTAGACGCCAAAGCAAACGCCACCAAAAAGGCCGTCTTATAAGACACAGCTTTTATAGACGCGGACTCTAAGGGTTCAAAAGGTGGACGAATCAGAACACACAGAACCACACCGATATCTCATTTCGGTAACAGTTGGCGAGTACGACACGACTGTAATGCGAAGGCGCGAATAAGCGCAGAGATATTATCATTAAGGCTAATGTCGGTACCAAAGGTAAGACGTAACACCCTAGCCAGAGCAGATCGATAGCCTACCATTGTGCTAATATGAAACTTCCTATCCTGGTGAAGATGAAGGAGGAAGTCAGTTACGAGGGAAATAGAGACAGAGTCGGGAACGGTATCACGTCCTCGGCACCAGGACAAATAAATCCGCTGTAGCTTTTAAACAACCCTAAAGTTGATGACCGAACCATAATGTCAAAGTCTAACCACTGGTGCAACGGTCCATACAGGAATGAAGTACTTGATGGAGAAAATCGGAAAACTGTCCCCCAAGTACACCACGAAAAACATTGTGTTGTTTAAGCACAATCCCAAGGTAAATGGATCTCAACATAATGTTTGTGTGTTAAAGTCAACATGGTTCTGTGTTAAACAAAAGTCAACACAACACTGTGCTGAATTCAATTACAGGCGACTAGTCCGTCATTCACAATCCCACCGTCGTCCTCAGAGAATATCGACGTCCATAATCCAAAGACCTATTCCATATAACAGTATTAGACCAAATACTGTTGATTCCAACAGAATTTTGTTATTCTGAACTCAAAACTGGAATCAACAAGGTCTGAACAGAACTCTCTTCGTAGAGTAACGACGAACGTAAGTAAATCACAATGTGAAAAACCCGAGAGGAATTGATACAAGTGGAAGGTTACCGCCAAACGAACGGACTTCCACTCCCGCCGACGACCGACGATGGAGAATCGAAGGAAGTGCCGAACAACGAAGATGAATGGATATAAAAATATGCATCTCGCAAATGAAGAAATGACGTGACAAACGGCGTTATGGCGTACCGGAAACGTCTAACCGATGTAAGAGAACGACGCACAAGTGTATGAGAGACACATGACGGCGTAATGAAAAATGTCGTCAAGGTGTAACAGGAAAGCGTAATGTGAAAAATGCGAGAATCACCAAATGTAAGCTCAATGAGATAAATGGGATTATGGATCTTTGTGTCAGTGAACATGAATAATGTGTCAGTGAACATGGTTACATTATGACCTCTCCCGATGTAATTTGTCTCCTGTACATGAAATTCAGTACTGGAGTTTTATATGGAGAGAATATTAAACATTTACAACAATGTTACTATTTATAACCCAAATAGTCACACAACCGACATCCAGAACAAAGATTTTTCCAAGTAACCAAGAAAGATCCTCAAAGAATTTTAAATTCCCGAAGAGAGGAAATACATTTAAAGTCTCTCGCCGGCAGGAAAGTGAGGTTATTCAAAAATTTAGAATTTGAAATGACCTAGCACGAACAATTTGTCGAGAAGAAGAACAGTAAGAACATTACTAAAAAGCAGTTTGATGCTCTAGTAGACTGTACCGGTAATACATACTTGGTAGAAAAACCATAGAAGACTTCACGACTTACGGGTCATTAGGCTTGATCCTTGGCCGGCCAAATACATTCCCACTCACGCTAGTAATTTTAAATTTTCTCAAAGGGAAGAAATTAAAATTAGTGCATAACTCCATCTGAATTATAAGCGTAATACAGTATACAGATGGGACCAACTTGGTGTGAAACAAAACAAATCACAATGTAAATAACATAAATTTGTGTTTCAAGAATAGCACACTTTCACAATAAACAAGGGTGAGTGGGTGAATAGGTTTACTCACTCACGTAAACCAACACGTGATCTCATTGTTGTTCGACAGACCCTTAATTACATAAAGAGATCAGTAAAGAAGCTCATTAGGATGCGACAAAGGGTCGTAGTAAATAGGGTTGAGTTGTGATTACGTAACACAAATGCAACAATCACGCTTCATATTCATGTCAGCATGAAAGGCATATAAAACCTCTGTAAGATCTCTCTTGAACACAGGATATCAAAATCAACGTAATAATACTTGATATAACAAGAGATTACATTTTGGTAGGACCAAGAAACTGAATGTATGAAGGTGAACCTACCAAAACTGCAAGTCCGAACAGAAGTTACAACAACAACATGAAAGTTGATGGGCTGCAAATAAAGTATCAGATCTCCCCGGCGGGAAAAGACGAAACCCCCGCCGGTGAGGATACTATTTACAATCCTACTTGAGATTTACACAAACTCAATGCATAAAATTCATGAATCAACGAAACATAACCTGTTCGTTTATTGTAGAGATCACAATAGGCCTTAAAAGCTCAGCACTAAAAGGCAGACTTACAGAAATGCCGGGGACTAAATACAAATCTGTCACAAATTGAGCAATAACAAACGAGGTCGCGAGAGCCCGTAAAAACCCACAACAAACACAGCGATTCGAACTCATTGTTCGTGTGGAGACGCGATATTGAATACACATTGTCTCCATCACGCAGGACTGTGTTATCAGATAAGCCTGAGATTCATATTGACTTTTAGAAAATATCGTCGGGCAATCATTTCAAGATATAGAAAATTTTGAAAAACTCCGACAAGAGCCAATTAATTTAGCGACGTACGTCCAGAGACATTAAACACATGGCTGATGGAAAAACAAACCGTGTGAAGTCTAAAATTTTGCCCAGATAAAATTTTGAAAGAAGACAGAAATGTGAAACAAACTATCCCTGAAATATTACCTATTTAATCGCCATCGAACCATTGACAAAAATGACATAGGTGAGATAACATACGGCGAGGAAGCATTCTTTTGTCTGACATTTAATACGAGAAAGACCATTATTCGAAGCAGACGGCATATCCGGCACCAACGCTAAAAGCGCATCCAATTTATCCGAAAAAAAACCATCATTGACGTATGTTCCTAACTTCTCACTGAGGAAAAGGAATCATCAGATGAACTCGACGAAACCGGCATAGGCGGACGAGTGATATGACTTCGGCGAGAAGTCGGCAAATCGTGGACGACCGCATGATCAAGAAACGGAGTCTGCGATAGATGATCGTGGCGATCTAGATCAGAAGGCGATACCGAAAGCCGTGGCAAACGGCGTGGAGACGCAGGAGAATGTAGAATCGAAGTACGAGAACGGCGAACCGAAGAACGGGGAAGCCGAAATGTAGTACTAGAATCACCCGGTGGACGAGAACTACGAACCGGAGAACGAGATCGTCGTACAGGCGAATGAGAACGACGCACATGTGAATACAAGCGATGTGGTGTAATAGAACGTCGTGGTGAAACAACAAACCGAACCGGGGAACGAGAACGTGAACGGCTTTGCGGTGTACGTGAGCGTCGAGTAGAAGTATGGTACCGACGATGTGAAGCATACGCCATAGTCGGAGACCCCAAGTCAGCAATTTGAACACTCAAAGGTAGGTCCGAACGACCCACCATAGAACGAGAAACGGATTTAGAACTGCGTTTTGATTTAACCCGCAAAGGAGAAACCGACACACGACGACGTTTATTTCGTTTAGAGGTAACGGAGTGTGATAAACCAATAGACAATGGAGAGGTCGAGATAATATGCGACCCCACTGCATTCTTTTGTCCGACGAGAACAATGGACGGCTCAGGCACGGTCGGTTTGGAGCGAGAAGTCTTTGTTGAACTAGACAAAGGAACCGGTTTGGCTGCAACTCCAGACATTGCCATACCTGTACACGCTAAGCTGTCTAAAATTTGTGATTTACCTAGACGTTGAACTGTCCCGCTTGGTGGTATATTTACAGAAGCGGGCGAGGTCTGATTACTAAGACCATGGGAAACATTTAATCCAATTCCAACGATATCTTCGTTAATTTTCATGTCATTTACAAGAGCAATTTCCAACAGGCGTCCGTCAACTTCCGAACGGGTCGTCGGATGCCTGCAAAAGGTAAGCCCGTCCAGCTTGGGCATAATTTTCCCAAGCTAACGGGTCCCATAATATACACTCGGCGCAAGTACTTCGCCGATAACACAACTCTTTACAAGTAAAGCAAACCGTGTGGGCGTCCAAACTGGACCAAAATTGCCCACACGAACTACATGCATTAGAAATCGGAATCTCAGACATAGCTAATGAAAGAATTTCCGACAATAATGAAAGAATTTCCGACAAGAAAGAAACACAAGTCAAAAACTGATAAGGATACTGCGGGTCGTTACAAACAACAACAACCCAGGTTGTATAAACACTTCCTTGATGTGCACTGGTCGAGGTACAACAGAGAAAAGAGGACTAGAATGATTTGAGCAGAGCCTTTATAGTAATGCCGCTGGGATAGATGGGAGAGCTCTCCTAGGGGCGGACAACTCTCCGCTAGGGGAGCTAACTTTTAGTTTTAACTTCCGTTTTCTACGTTGTATCATCTTCCTGACGGAGATTAATTGGCATGAATTGAAGCAGGTTTACGATTTGGGAATCAAATTCGATATTTAGGTTTCTTGGATCCACATGAAAAACCTATTTGCTAACAGTCATAAATGTCATGAAAGTCTAACTGGCATGACTGGAGATATCATGTGAACAATGTAAACTGTTAGTGGTATGGAAGGATGGAAAGATGGAGGTAAAAAATCAAAATGTTCCTTCGCAATATCAGGGCATGAAAACAGCCTCTCCAGAAGATTTTTTTTAACATTGGTGAATAATTTAGAGCTAATATTTCAAGGTTTGTCACCAAACCGACTTTAAATGAAGATTATGTTATCTATATTATCTTAAAATTTTTAACCAACCATTTACAACCTTACAACATGCAAAGATACTAAATTCTAAAAAGAAAAAGATGTCTGAAAATTAGCAAACACCAATATCCTACCTCTGGGAGGTCCACCACCACCTCTTTTGTTGTAGTAACTGGTGTTGTTGTTGTTGTAGCCCTGGTATCCATCAGGCCTGTAGTCACCTCTGGGAGGGTAACCCTGGTATGATGATGAACCTGTGGGATAGACAATAGCTTATCAAATACCCGTTTCTACAAATGACCAGTGCTTTGCAAGTTAGATGCAGCTATGCCATTCTTTCAAATCTTTCCGTCATTCCAACATTTTCTAGCTCAAAATTTCTTGGTTTCTATATACCAATAGCTAGAGTGGAGGAGGAGCACAAATTATTCACAGGAATGTGGATTTTGCCAGGGGTTCTGCGTAGTTCCCACAAGTCTATATATAAGAATTTTGCTAGATTATACCATTGGTAGGTCAACAGATCCACTTTTGTTGCATGTCTGTATCACCATTATCATTGACTTCCCAACATGTTTTAGGTCAAACTAACCAAATGCATCATCATTGAAGAAATCCTCAAAAGCAACATGGCGGGGAAATGGAGGAAAGTTAGTTCCAAGGAAAGCCCAAAACTTTAAGAGTTGGGCGGTTAACCCTGCACACACCTCGACTGGTGTCCCGGTCGTTTCCACCCCCACCTCTACCATTCATGCTGCCACCTCGCGAGCCTCCGCGAGGCGGATAACCATTGGTCATACCTCCACGGCTACCGCGTCCGCCTCGGAAACCGCCCCGATTTCCACCCGATCCACTTCTTTGGTAACTGTTGTTGTTGTTCTGGAAACCACCTGCAGAGAATAATAGAATGTCAAAACATGAGAAAACAAAGAGAATTTCAGATTTAAAGTACAAAATAAAATTTCTGCTTATTAAACTAGCCATTCCATTATATCATTGACAGGGTTTCCACCTCCTTGAAAAATATTTTTCGAGGGCTTTGAAAGTCAACGTTACTTTTCCCAGTACTTTCAAGCACGTTTCAAGCTTTACATACACAGCTTTCGTGCATTCTCAATACTTGCTAACAAAATACATTAATGTAACTAACAACATATTAAGGGATTTTTTTGTTATCAAGGCTAAAATTCTAGGTTATTTTCCAAGACTGACAGAAAAAAATCTGGAATTTCAAGTACATTTAATGTCTGGAAATTGGTAATATAGAATTGAAGGACTTTCCTAGATTACAAGCACCATTGGGAACTCTGATTGAAAGGGTAATAACAATGTCCACATGATCTACTCACTCTGAAAGTAATCTATCATTACGTTCACATACTTCCTGATCTGGTTGGTTCATATAGTATTAACTAATGCTACGTAAACCAATATGTACTATAATTGCATGTAAAGTCCCAGTTCTGACTTAATGTACTAGAGCAAATTGTATGTACCCTATCATCTGGCTGAATTAAATTACAGTGTTATTATTAGGGTATACTCTTCACTGCTGCCTGTGTATAGCAGCTGAGCACAACCTTATTGACCACCTCAGCACTTCCTGCCTTCAGTTTTAATGTACGGGCATAATCGGAAATCTGCCCTATCTGCAAAAGAAAGTATACCCCTCCAGGGGTTATTTTAGACACTTTTCCTTTATATAACTCAATTTCAAAAAGATGAAAAACTCAATTTTTCGGCGCGCCTACGGCGCGCAAAATAAACAACAAAACTCAATTTTTTCGGGTTTTTCATCGCATGCAGTCTGGAAACTCAATTTTTTTATCTTTTTAGTAGGACACTTACAATAAATAAATTCGCGACAATTTTTCATCGTGTCAGTAATGTTATGAAGCTCATCAAGCAAAGTTGCGTGTCATACATAGCTGCATACAAGTTTGTTTGCTATCCAACTGTGATTGGCCGATTATATTTTGGCTAAAGATGTTAAGTAGAAATACTTCCCTCAGAGATAGCTTCATTTAATTAAAAAATGAGCGCGAATAAAACAAGAGAGTTTTAAAATCCAAGTTATCTCGGGAAGTTCTATTTGGTCGATTATTTTGGGGGTGGGGGAGAGTACTTTAGCTCTGGATTGTGATAGGTCAAAAGTGAAAATATTTTCCCTACAAATAGCTTACTTTAGTTTAAAAAATCTATAATTATAGTCAAGAAATAAAATTGTCCCTTGTCCATTTCCATGAGTTAAGCAATCCTTGACAAAGTTGGTGGTTGAGTATTGTAAGTGTCAATAAGAGACGTAAAAAATAAAACAATGGTGGTTGTGAAGTTTTGTGGATTTCACGAAAAAAATCCAATGCTGCTTGGTAAATGCAGATAAATGGCCAAAAATTGCAAATTAAACTCAATATGCACCCTATTTTGTAGTATGTGGTGTGGGACTTGTTTACAAAACATACTGGGGTTTCAGAAATTTCCATCGGGCAGAAATAAAATTATTCATAAAAACGTATATTTTGTATGTTATAGCATAGATCCCCAGTTGCGCAGGAGAGAGTGTGGATCTTTTGTTTTTACACCAATCTGCATTGCTGACTTTGTGTATTTATTCCCAAATGGTACATCAGCTGTATTTTGGGGAATGTCTGTTTTGTTCGTTCCTTGTTTCTGGGGAAACGTCTTTCAACGTCACGTGTACGCATCCAAGTGAAATGTTGACTGAGAGAGAAAATGCTTGCCCGTTGTCTTGGTTCCGGAGATTGACGGACAGCGTGTCTCGGAGACCAGACTCATAAGCCACAGCAGTATGACAGCAGTGGTTCCCGAGTGGACTAAAAAGGGGACGTAACTTTGAAATATCAAAATGGCGGACTAGTTCGATCGTCGAAAACGTGGCCGAACAATTTGCTTTGAAATGAGAAACGTTCAGGACAATGTCTTTATCGGATCTATACGACTGAAATGAGAACAGTTCAAGACCAGACGTCCTTATCGGAGCTATACGATTGAATAATAAAGGTACACAAGTTATCTGTCTGCACATCAGTTACAAATCCTGAGTGCTTATCTCGACTCGAGTGGCGTGGCTGGTCACACGTTTTTTTTTTTCTTTCTCGCGGGGGTTTTGGGGGAGGGGGACGGGATAACAGACGACGAAACTCAGTTTAGATTACTCAGAAACTCAATTTATTTCGTAGAAACTCAATTTATTTCGTAGAAACTCAATTTTTCGCGCGCCTTTGGCGCGTAAATTCTCAAAATTTTAGAAAACTCAATTTTCGGCAATAAAACTCAATTTACAAAATTTTGCAAAAACTCAATTTGTAATTGTTTTTCATCGTGGTTACCACAATGAAAAAAGTGTCTAGAAAAACCCCTGCCCTCACACAGTTCTAGAATAAGAATAGCCAGAAGGTATACCCCTCACACAGTTCTAGGGTAGGGACAGCCAAAAGTTTACCCCTCACACAGTTCTAGGATAGGGATAACCAGAAAGTTGACCCTTTATACAGTTCTAGGGTAGGAAGAGCCAGAAAGTATAATCCTCACACAGATCAAGGATAGGCAGAGCTAGATAGACTCACAGTTTTAGGATAGGGACATCCAGAATTATATTCCTTACACAGTTCTAGGATAGGGACAATCAGAAGTATACCTCTCACACAGTTCTAGGATAGGGACAGTCAGAAAGTATGCCCCTCACACAGTTCTAGGATAGAGACAGCCAGAAGTATATTCCTCACCCAGTTCTAGGATAGGGACAACCAGAAAGTTTATCCCTCACACAGTTCTATGATAGGGACAGTCAGAAAGTATGCCCCTCACACAGTTCTAGGATAGAGACAGCCAGAAGTATATTCCTCACCCAGTTCTAGGATAGGGACAACCAGAAACTTTACCCCTCACACAGTTCTAGAATAGGGACAGTCAAAAAGTATGCCTCTCACACAGTTCTAGGATAGGGACAGTCAGATAGTATGCCTCTCACACAGTTCTAGGATAGGGACAGCCAGCAAGAATACCCCTCACACAGTTCTAGGATACAGAAAGTCAGGAAGTATACCTCTCACACAGTTCCAGAATAGAGACAGCCAGAAAATACACCCCTCACACAGTTCTATGATAGGGACAATCAGAAAGTATACCCCTCGCAGAGTTCTAGGATAGAGACAGCCAAAAAGTATATCTCTCGCACAGTTCTAGGATAGGGAGTTGGAAATTATGCCCCTCACACAGTTCTAGGATAGGGACAGACAGAAAGTGTACCCCTCACACAGTTCTAGGATAGGGACAGACAGAAAGTGTACCCCTCACACAGTTCTAGGATAGGGACAGACAGAAAGTGTACCCCTCGCATAGTTTTAGGATAGGAAGTCGGAAAGTATGCCCCTCAATCACTGTGTATATGAATGAAGGTGAGAGTCTGACCCTGGGAATTACTCTGGTAGTCCGTGGAGCTTGACTGGGTGGAGTTTTGTTGTTGGGATTTCTCCCCATCAGACTGACCACCTGACCCTGACCCTGACCCACTGCTGTACATTGACTGGAATACTGCTGCATTGGCGTTCATCGTAAAAGGTTTCTTCTCTGACTGGTTAGATGCATCCTCATCATCATCATCCTGTTGAAAAGTGAAATGAACAGGATATTGAATGGTTACAGTGCATTGAGTGAGTGAGCGAGTGAATACGATTTAATGTCGCTTTCAACTACATTTCAGTCATATCAGAACATAACAATATTTCCCATATCAATAGCAAAACTGTATTCCAATTTCCAGGTAAGATGTACATTATAAAGTAAATATTGCCCGAATTTTGGTAAATACCATGCATTTCAGCTGAATATTTTGAAATCAGGCAGTATTTCATTATTACTTGGAAGATATGTTGAAACCCTCCCACTATTTATGAGGTATGAGATCTATGTCCCATCACATGCCTCCAATGGCATGGCAATTACATTTACAATACATGCTTTTCACCTATTTTCAATGATACAAAATGTAATCGATATCCGAGTCACATTCCAGGTGGAAATATAAATCTACAGGCAATATAAATATTTCTACTGTCTAAACAGAGTTCACTTGCAGTGGCAAGGAGGACTCGTGTTGGAGCATCAGCGAAGTCATGGTGAAGATGGTGATCACAAGCAAGACCAGATTTCTAAATTGAAACAGACATGGCGAGACAGTGGCGGTTTCAAGGTCACCAACATCTTGCTGAAGGACCCATTCTGCATGGGTATCTCAAACCATCAGTAGACAGCGATCAATATTTCGATCCCCTGTCTTGGCAGCACTTGTGTATATCCCCTGTTCGCCTTGACAACAGGATATGTTTCATGAATTCCCACGCTGCTAAAACATTAAATAAACTGTCCACCTCAGACCTCATTTAACCAATAGATAAACAAGTCTGAACTCAGTCTACAATAGTCTGATCATCAGGATAATAGTGTAAGGAAGTTGGTACAAACCTGAGAAAGATTTGATTGGTTAGGAATGGGTATATGAGCTGGCATCATGCTGGTCACAGAGGAGTCGGTTAGACCTGCTGACGTTGACTGACTGTGAATGTTTTGACTTTGTGTAGGGTGTGTGGATGTGGTGTCGTTAAGTTGGTAGGCAACCGTAGGGCCGGTCAAACTCTGCGAGGACAGAGCGTTCTGGTTATAGCCATGGCTACTGTAGTCCACAGAGCCTGCCGACTGCTGGGAATCTAACGAGGCTTGCTGACCACGTGACGACTGCTGGTTCTGATGATGGTGATCACCAAGCATCGCTTGTGCTGCGTACGACTGTTGAGATATTCCACTACTGTTGTCTATTTGTCCGCTGACCACGGGGTGAGGGATCGGAGCTGGTGCCATGGCAACCACAGCAGGATCCATGTGTGGGGCTACAAGGAAACAAAAAAATTCGGCTTGAAAAACATTAATGAGACTAAGACTGTAAACATGACAATATTGGATATACAATAATACAACCTTAGACATACAATGATAACTATTTCAGTTAAATTCAAAATGAAACAAAGCCCATGGCATGCCAATTAAAAAAGCCAACATCAACCGATATGAAATGCACTTCCAAACCTATCTGACAGCTAATTTGATATTAATATAATGCCAGAAGCTAATGAACTATACAGAACTCGGTATCCTTACACTTGACTAGGTATGCATTGATCACATCCTTCCTGCTTATAACACATCATGTGATGTAGCTGAGCAGTAAAATTGGAATGTGTCATGTCACGCAGATTAAAAAACAGTGAAAACCCGAGCGGTCCATGTCACCCGCCGTCGATACCATAGACAGTATGGCAACATGAAAGGTTTATAACATGTTGTATTTAAAATTGTACATTGAATGATGGGAACTTTTGTTTGTGTATTGAGTGCTTAAAACATTTGTTATATTATCTGAGAATTGAAAAATTATTTGACAGTTTACATCAGTTTAACAAAGAAATGGAGATGTTTCAAAATACGAAATAGTTCAGATCTGAAATGTAAACAGTGTGAAATATTGTAAATAGCAACGTGTGATATGTGTAGACAATGTCATGAAAGTTACTGAAAACAAGCAAATGCTAAAGCCATTGCTACTCTTATACCGAATGTAAGCTGGTGAAATTTTCTTCAGTTATTAGTCACAAGCTTATTAATTAGAATTGTCAAACCTCGGCGGAACTGGCAACTCAAGAACGAGGCGGCCATATTGGATTACGCAGGTTGCGGAAAAACAATCCCAGTCATTCTCTCACTCATGCCAACTCACTGTTCAAGTTTGATGTCAATCGGACAAATTGTTTTCAAGTTATTGCAGCCACAAGCTTAGGTAGCAGGGCTGAATAAGGTCAAGCACTCAGCGGTCATGGTGGCCATATTGGATTACCCAGGTTCCTGAAAAAAACAATCCCAGCCATTCTCTCACTCATACCAACCCACTGTCTATGTTTGATGTGCATCGGACAAATTGTTTTTGAGTTATTGCAGTCACAAGCTTAGGTAGCATGGCTGAATACTCGGCTGCCATGGTGGCCATATTGGATTACGCAGGCTGCCGAAAAACAATCCCAGCCATCCTCTCTCTCATACTAACGAACTGCCCAAGTTTGATGTCAATCGGACAAATTGTTTTTGAGTTATTGCAGCCACAAGGAAAGTGTAATTGAACAACGGAATGACGGACAGAGCAAATCCCCGAGTTCCCCTCCAGTATCCGGTGGGGGACAATAATCGAGTGTTGCATCACAGGAGATGAGCCGATACTGGAATTTGAATACTCAAGTCTATGAAACGTACATAATTAGTCACACCCATGATCCCCCGTATGGTGTTTTTGCATTATGTCTTGCATGTGCAGGGACTGTGTGAAAGTCTAGTGGTATAGGCTGTTTGACGAGTGCCAGTGTCATCCAGCTAGTCTAATCTAATGATACGCACTTGTACATGCAGTTCATTTGCTCAGGCTGATAAACACCGATAGGAAGCTTACACTCTATATCGATGGTAGATTCCTGCAGGAAGTTGAAGCTGCCCTGGACTGAGGAGACAATCTCCTGGAATGGTCTCTGTTGTCTGTAGGCAGCCGACGACGCAGAGTAGTAAGATTCCTGCTCCAGAACGTCATTTTGCTGATCATCTTCCACCTCTAAGTCCTCCTGTTCTATTGGCTGAGAGTATTGCTGAGATACGGGTTCAATTGTCGAAACAGCGGAAATTACATGTACCTATGGTGGAATATATGTACAACCAGTTAATGTTAGTTATACAACAAACCAGGATGGCCCAATTGTCTTTGTAATACATGCCCTGAACAGGATACTTGTGGTAATAACTGAATATACATTCATACATCAAATTTTTCATTGGCCGTAATCCTACTCACCTACATGTACCAACAATCCTCGCACTCAAAGCTTTTTATTGTAATACTGACGAAAATATCTTCTTTTTTTTTGGCATGTTCTACTATGGTTAGTTTGTTCATGTAGATTATGTGAGAACCATGTATGAAACCCTATCTATACTATAGGTTTACTCACTGGTTGTGAATCTTCCTCTACATGTTTTACTGTGAGTTCTTTATTCATATAGATTATGTGGGAACCATGTATGGAACCTTGATGCTATAGGGTTCTTTATTCATGTAGATTATGTGGGAACCATGTAGATTATGTGGGAACCATGTGTGGAACCCTGATACTATAGGGTTCTTAATGCACGTAGATTATGTGGGAACCATGTAGATTATGTGGGAACCATGTGTGGAACCCTGATACTATAGGGTTCTTTATTCATGTAGATTATGTGGGAACCAAACCCAGATACTATAGGTTTACTCTCTGGTTCTGAGTCTTCCTCTACATGTTCTACTGTGGGTTCTTTATTCATGTAGATTATGTGGGAACCATGTAGATTATGTGGGAACCATGTGTGGAACCCTGATACTATAGGGTTCTTTATTCATGTAGATTATGTGGGAACCAAACCCAGATACTATAGGTTTACTCTCTGGTTCTGAGTCTTCCTCTACATGTTCTACTGTGGGTTCTTTATTCATGTAGATTATGTAAGAACCATGTGTGGAACCCTGATACTTTTGGGCTCTTTATTCATGTAGATTATGTGGGAACCACATAGACTATGTGGGAACCATGTGTGGAACCCTGATACTATAGGTTTACTCTCTGGTTCGGAGTCTTCCTCTACATGTTCTACTGTGGGTTCATTATTCATGTAGATTATGTGGGAACCATGTGTGGAACCCTGATACTATAGGGTTCTTTATTCATGTAGATTATGTGGGAACCATGTAGATTATGTGGGAACCATGTGTGGAACCCCGATACTATAGGTTTACTCACTGGTTGTGAATCTTCCTCTACATGTTCTAGTATGGGTTCTTTATTCATGTAGATTATGCGAGAACCATGTGTGGAACCCTGATACTATAGGTTCATTCTCTGGTTCTGAGTCTTCCTCTACATGTTCTAGTATGGGTTCTTTATTCAAGTAGATTATGTGAGAACCATGTGTGGAACCCTGATACTATAGGTTTACTCACTGGTTGCGAATCTTCCTCTACATGTTCTACTGTGAGTTCTTTATACATGTATATTATGTGGGAACCATGTATGAAACCCTATCTATACTATAGGTAATTGTATACTCACTGGTTGTGGGTTTTCCGCTACATGTTCTACTGTGGGTTCTTTATTCATGTAGATTATGTGGGAACCATGTAGATTATGTGTGGAACCGTGATACTATAGGGTTCTTTATTCATGTAGATTATGTGGGAACCATGTATGGAACCCTGATACTATAGGTTTACTGTCTGGTTCTGAGTCTTCCTCTACCTGTTCCACTGTGGGTTCTTTATTCATGTAGATTATGTGGGAACCATGTGTGGAACCCTGATACTATAGGTTTACTCACTGGTTGTGAGTTTTCCTCTACATGTTCTAGTATGGGTTCTTTATTCATGTAGATTATGTGGGAGCCATGCATGGAACCATGTATGGAACCCCGATACTATAGGTATACTCACTGGTTGCGGGTCTTCCTCTACATGTTCTACTAAGGGTTCCTCATACTCGGGTTCTGTTGGAGGTACATGTGCCTCTTCTGGATCTACGGAGAAAATATTTAACATCAAACATACATGTAGTAGATTAATTAAGAAACAAGCTGTGTAGCTAGCAGGTCCTCCGCCAAGTAGCCTGTTTGAGAGCGTACAGCATATATGCTTCCAATATCTTCTTAAATATAACTTGGAAAGTGGATATGTGTATGTGGAAAGAGATGTTTATCTAGAATTGTTGAGACAAGTTGAGGTTTGGGAAGCAGTAATGGGTAGTGTAACACTGGAATGTAAGTCTGTAGTTATATATGGATTTGTGGATGGTGAGGTTTATAAATCAATGGGTGGAATAGATCAAGATATCGCGTTCACAACACAGATGGGTATAATATGGGTGAGTGAAATCCAAGATGGTCAGTGGCAGCCTGATGTGAAGCAGCTTCTCAAGTTTGAAGTCATTTGGTCGAATTGTTCTCGAGATATCGCGTTCACAAGATGTGGGACAGGTGGAATCTAATATGGTCAATGGCAGCCATCTTGGACTACATACCTCAGTGAAAATCAATTCCAATGGCCGTCTAACTGATGTGAAGCACCTTCTTAAGTTTGAAGTTGATTGGTTGAATTGTTCTCGAGATATTGCATTCACAAAATGTGGGACGGACAGAACCCAATATGGTCAATGGTAGCCATCTTGGATTATGTACCTCAGTGAAAATCAATACCAATGGCCATCTAACTGATGTGAAGAACCTTCCCAAGTTTGAAGTCGATTGGTCAAATTTTTCTCGAGATATCACGTTCACAAGATGTGGGACGGATGAACTTCAATATGGTCAATGGCAGCCATCTTGGATTACATACCTCAGTGAAAATCAATACTAATGGACGTCTAACTGATGTGAAGCACCTTCTCAAGTTTGAAGTCGATTGGTTCAATTGTTCGTGAGTTATCGCGTTCACAAGATATGGAACGGACAGAATCCAATATGGTCAATGGCAGCCATCTTAGATTACGTACCTCAGTGAAAATCA
Source organism: Hanleya hanleyi (assembly GCA_036873755.1). NCBI lineage: Eukaryota > Metazoa > Mollusca > Polyplacophora > Lepidopleurida > Hanleyidae > Hanleya > Hanleya hanleyi. The sequence continues at coordinate 7,969 of JAVTVY010055909.1, read as the reverse complement.
ATACCAATGGCCATCTAACTGATGTGAAGAACCTTCCCAAGTTTGAAGTCGATTGGTCAAATTTTTCTCGAGATATCACGTTCACAAGATCAGGGTTTCATACACGTCGTGTTTTGACACCGGTATTCGGTGTCAAAACTCACGTAAAAACTCAATTTTGCCACCAAAAAACTGAAGTCTGAGTGTTTTAGAAGGGAAAAACTGAAATTTTGGAAAAAAACTGAAGTCCCCAAAGGCCAATACTTCGTAATTTCGTAATTTATAATCGAAAGATATTGCGGACAAACAATCGGGAAATGGGGAATACCAGAAAAAATAGGTCGGCATCTTCGGCCATTTCCGTGTGATTCGGTACCGCTCAGTTAAACTTCGGTTTGCCGACCGCTAATTATTTATGTCCGTTTCCCGAACTGTTATCGGGGTCATGCCGTCGGTAACCCTAAAGCCTGTATTCATACTAAATGTATGTGGAGGTTTCTGAACTGCGTTGTGTGGCGGAAAAAAAAATAGCTGGGAAAGTTTGACATGTGGGAATGAATAAGCCCACAAAGACGTCTAACTCTCCTTGAAATGGACTGGTAAATATCTGACCATCGCTGAATAGTATTTATGATAAAGGAGACGATGTAATCTTCGCATAGGGCATTTGTTTTCACTCAAAGTTGAACGATCTTGTCGTGTTGTTGTTGTAAAGAAACTGGCATGTCGTTCGCATGTACAGTACGCATTGTACGATGTTGAAACTGAAACCAAAGTTTGATTGTACCGTAGTTAATAAAGTTTGAATGGATAATTCAAAGACAGCGAACTGATTTAGCCACAATATAAACCTGACTAGATCATTCTGTGATTTGAAGATACATAAAGAAGACTTGACACTGTCAAAATATTTTTTAAATTTAATGAGATTGCAAACATGGAGGTAAAATCGGATCCGATTTTTACCTTCATGGTGCAAACAAACCGAAACAACTGAAGTTGATTTTTAAAATTACTAGACTAGGCATCCATTTTCTGGCATTGAATTTAACTGATCTGTCTATTATCCTGAAACAAGTGTCCCACATTACTAGGGCAGCACAGAAACATTTCAAATGCCTGCCCCATCAACAAAAGTCTGGCGTACTGCATTTACATGATTTAGGTCAAACGTTATGGGCAAATCCATTCTTTCAATAAGGGTGGTCAAGTCAAACTGTTTGGCACTTATTTGCAGCCTTCAATAACCAAACATGGTAAACTTATGTATCTGTCTAGAGTCCGCATGATCATATTGAAAGTGAGCCAGATGCCTTCGCGCAATAGTTTACAAAATTGTGCGCCTTTTCAAACAGAATTCTCTAATTCATTTCATTTTTACGAGTTTATGGTCGCCAAGGACTAGCTGCAGTTATGACAATTGCTTGTCTTCAATCGTGTAATTTTTTTTTTTTTGCATTGTCTTTTCATCTCTCTTTTTTTAATTTCTCTTTTGAATCTAACCCTGGAGTTGTACTGGACTTTTAATTTTAGTCCGAATATTTGCCAAATTTCACATCAAATCTTTTGAAAAAGTTGAAATTCCCACGCAAAAATTATAATGTAAGAAATGATACATCGATTTCATTCAAAATTACTAAGTTTGTAATTTTAAAAATTAATTTGAATTTCCTTGTGTAATCTTGTCTTGTTGACATCCACAATGTGACATAATGTGCTGAAAATAGATGGAATCTTAGACCTTGGTAAATTAAGACCATAAAACTAAAGATGTTAAATTATCTGTTTGTTGCTTTATTTTCACAATTCAAATACATAGCGGTATTGACAGGCTCCATTGATGGTCGTATGAAAATTTGTTATATACATTACTTATGGCGGTTGCAAAATTAGAAATAAACTCAATAGAAGTCTGTCGGCCGGCGACAAAAACGTAAAAATACTCAATTCGGGTGAAAAAAATATTGAATTTTCAGTATCCGGTGGCAAAAATTTGGACTTCTATGAAACCCTGAAGATGTGGGACGGATGAACTTCAATATGGTCAATGGCAGCCATCTTGGATTACATACCTCAGTGAAAATCAATACCAATGGACGTCTAACTGATGTGAAGCACCTTCTCAAGTTTGAAGTTGATTGGTTGAATTGTTCGTGAGTTATCGCGTTCACAAGATATGGAACGGACAGAATCCAATATGGTCAATGGCAGCCATCTTAGATTATGTACCTCAGTGAAAATCAATACCAATGGCCATCTAACTGATGTGAAGAACCTGCCCAAGTTTGAAGTCGATTGGTCTAATTGTTCTCGAGATATCGCGTTCACAAGATGTGGGACAGACAGAATCCAATATGGTCAATGGCAGCCATCTTGGATTACGTACCTCAAAATCAATACCAATGGCTGTCTAACTGACGTGAAGCACCTCCTCAAGTTTGAAGTCGATTGATCGAACTGTTCTCGAGATATCGCGTTCACATGATTTGGGACTGACGGCTAGCATTTCCAAGTCCTCCCACCAGTTCGTGGCGGAGGACAATAATGTTTTCATATGAGTGCTCAATGGCTATTTTACACACAGTTAGTGTGGGAAAGTCTAAATTTTATGGCAAGGGCGAAGCCCACGTCCTAAAATTTATAAACTTTTCCACACTAACCGTGCATAAAATAACCATTGAGCACGCATATGATAACATTATTTCTAATCTATTGCACTATCCAAATTGATTATGAACAAAGAGTATAATGAAAGGTTGAAAACATATTTTAAACTTGACACCCTTTGTCCCCTTTCTTCCAAAAAGTTGTCCACTGATATTGGTACAATGCTCCTGTCTCGGTTGGCATCATGCCAATGTCAGTGGACGAGTTTATGTTGTCTCTTGAATGGAGAGTTATTCTGTCAGCTGAGCCAGGCTCTGTGGAAATACTTGGACCCAGGTCTATTTATGTCGCTGTGTTAATCAATTTCACGATGAAAAGAGCAGTTAAACTTGAGAAATAAATTCCATCTTGTAATTTATTTGTGTGTCTTTATTCGACTGTGTGTAGCAGATGACCCCTTCCTCTCCCGCCTCGTAAAATATACTAGTATCACAGCAGAAATGATAATGGTAACTGGCTCCCATCTGGCAGGATTAAACAAATTCATGATTTGGTCCACATTCAGCACTACAAATACTTCCATCCCAGCTGAGCATAATTCCATCTAACTTGCAACAGTTCTAACGATATGACCCAAAAACAAATGACAACTGTATTGCATGCATTCTTTTTTTTTGTACGGTATAAAATAAGTGTCGTCAACTTGGATACGAAGCTGCTGGTGCAACAATCAAATGATTTCCTCGATTTTGGACCTCACCCCTGTTAAATTTTCCAATTTCTGTCTGTCTGATAGGCAAGTGCATCGGTCTTTGGCTATGACGGTAAGTTCAGGGCTTTAGACCTCCCTTATTTGGGCACAACCTCAAGTTCGATGCAGGGAAATTTTATTTATAATGAAGGTCCCAAAATAGGTACGCTTCGACTCAAATAAGATGCTTAAGTAATGAGGAATCTCCAAACACAAACAATTCGATACAAGAAAAAAAATATAAAAAATTTGGCACAGCGTTGAACACCACGATGTGGATGCAATTTAAAGGGCTGCAAGTTACATGTTGAATGATCAATTCATTATATTTTCTTCAACTTTACATTGCAGCATTATAAAATGTTGCTACATACTTTTTTCCTCCTCTGCCTCCTCTTCATAGCTAGGCATGTTTTCAAAGTATCCACATCCATTGATCAGATCCATGAGTTCTTTCAGTTCCTTGTATGTGGTACCCACCACCTCCTTCTCCTTACAATCCAGTAGACTGACCATATGTTCGGCCGCCTGGTTCAGCTGTTCACCAAACTCCTGCTCACCATCCCTCGTCGGACTGATCAGTTTGTATAACTCGTCCAACTGCGTCAAGTTCTCCTCCGTTAGAACCTGGGCACAGAGAGAGAGGGAAGACTTAATCTTAGCTCACTTGCACTGAATGTAATGGGACTAAATATGCACTGGGAAATAGGTTCTCATCTAATGTTTGTGCTGCCTTACTTTAGGCTATACAGTGAATTGACGTACATGTATTAATTTAACATTGCTTTCAAACAAATTTCAGTGATATCACGACAGCATGCCTAGCAAGTAGTTCTAATTCCACATTTTATTATGCCACACAACAGTTTCCCTGATTTCTGGGTCCCTTGTGTCTAAATCTGGCAAGTTTACATGATTACAAAGAGTGATTGACAGCTCGTCCCGCAGGCTGCAAATGACGTCATCGCACATCGGTAATCACTCTAATAATTCATTCAAAGAAAGTGAAATTTTGCACTAGATGTATAAAATCCAGGAGGTGATCAAATTTATTTGAACAGGAAGTTGACAAAATGGTGAAAACTAATGCAAACACAGCAATCAGTTGTATGCCCCCCCCCCCCCCTTTCCGCGAATCTGACACTGCCCCGCCATTGTTCTGTTCTGTATTGGTCTGTGGAGGCCTAATTTGGATAATTATAAAAATTCTGTTTCAGTCACTTTTTTTCGGCATGCCTCGCATAATACATATTCCAAGTATCGACCAACAAGTAATAATACAATGATTACCCGGGCTTTCGCCAAATCCAAAAATGTGACCTGGTTATGAGACCTACATTCCTTGGGAGTATATTGTGGTGAAATTATGAAGCGATCGTGAACTTCGAATTTTGCACCCAATTCACTCTTCTTGGGGCAATTTCATACTTCAGGACCTATGTGGTCTGCATCGGAATGTAGAATAACAATTTTATAGCCATTTTCCCAGTCCAAATCGGTTATGGACTGAGATCCAGCCTGGACAAATAAATATATCCTATTCACTTAGGTTTGATGAACAAAGGGCCATAATTCTTGAAAATATAACCGAAAGCAGAGAAATTTCACGCTGCACAACTATGGGGCATTGACCACATATCATGCAAATTCCATACTTCTCCATACAATATTAACCGAGATCCAGCCTTGACAAGTCCCAATTCACAAAGACTTGATGAACAAAGGGCCATAACTCTTGAAAATACACGCGAAACGCGCAGAAACTTCATGCTGCACAACTACAGGGCACTGACCACATACCCTGCAAATTTCATAATTGTACATACAATATTAACCAAGATCCAGCCCGGACAAGTCCCAATTCACGGAGATTTCAGGAACAAAGGGCCATAACTCTTGAAAATAAAAGTGAAACGGGGAGAAACTTTACGCTGCACAACTGTGGGGCACTGACCACATATCATGCAAATTTCATACTTGTCCATACAATATTAACCAAGATCCAGCCTGGACAAGTCACATTCACAGAGATTTCAGAAAAAGGGCCATAACTCTGGAAAATTATACCGGAACTCGGAAAAAACTCTATGCTGCATAACTACGAGGCACTGGCCACATTCCATGCAAGTTTCAACCCTGTCCATCAAATATTAACCGAGATATCGCGCGGACAAGAAATTCGGACGGATGGATGGACAGACGGACGGACAAAGCGATCGCTATATGCCCCCCCTCTAATTAGAGGGGGGGGGCATAATAATCCATTATTTCTTCATTATTTCAATGATTTGAGAGTGTGATCAAATTTATTAGAACAGCTGATTGAATTTTGATAGGGGCACTGAATTATTAGAGAGATTACCGTACTCTGCTAAAGCGCCATCTACTGACCCATCAAAATCTACCTACCCAGGGCACGCATAATCCAAAAACTTTGTCTTGCCCTTCGGGCTGTCAGTATCTAAGATTTGGTTGTCCGGAAAAAAAATTTGTTGTCCAAGGTGGGCAGACAGTTCGGGAAATTTTGTTGTCCGAAAACACAATTCAGTGGCTAAGGTAATTCTCAATTTATCTTGTGTAAGGTGTAAGGCAACACAGCTAGAAATTAATGATAATAAAAATAATTAGTTCATTTCTTATTTCCATTTTGACTGTTATTTTCGCCATTGGCGTTTTGTCTGGGTTGTCCGCAGCAGCTTGGGCGCCAGACCATTTTTGTGGTGCATAGAATTATTGTGTCTTGATAGGGTCCTTGCAAAAGGCGTTTATTTCTCTGACAAACGGACTGGCTGCCAGTCGTGGGAAGTTCCTACAATTTCGACAAAACAGGCTGTTTTTCTCAGCATCGTTTTCAAGCCAAGTGTATTCTTTTGTCCAACTAGGTAAGAAGGGACACTTTCGTTTCTTCTCATAATCCGTTTTAGCAGTGTTCGTAGTTGACCGTTTATTTGAGGTAATCACTGCCGTAATGTCACAATGCGTCTCTGGTACAGGTGAGTTCAAATATAATAATTATAATCCAAAATTACAACTGGTCTCTAATGCAGTCAAAATTGACCTCCATTGACATCGAAATCCCATACAGAATGGGCTGTGCTGATTGGCTTCAAGGGCCATTGCTAGGCTACGAAAAGCAGTCACACAGGAAATCCTCAAACAGGGAAAGCCTGTGATCTCCGTGGCAGGGAAAGTTTGTATATATAGGTCAAGTCGTCGGTAAAAAAATAGAATAGAATTGGCACCGTTTTGTTCAACAAATTATGCTACCGAATTGACGGAAAAGAGCAGGCACTACAGGAGCCTGTTTTGCTAAACTGCACAAATTTCTGCTCACTGAACCTAATCTAGCCTAAACAGGTCTCAATCGACCTAAACACAGTCTCTTTTGGATAAACACATCTGTCCAGAAAGCGTTTAGCCAGTTTAGTCTGATATACAGGCAAATAAAGCTAAACTTTTCTCAACACTGCAGGCCACCAGATTTCCTGGCTAAACAGGATTAACACTGTCAGCCCACATGTGTTTCCCCTGTCAATCATGTCCTTAAAGTAGTGGAGACCTCTGGTAATGGCCACAGAATAGAAACCACATGTGCAAATATTATGATGGGATTAAAAAAATCATAAGATTTGTTTGCTCAATAATTTGACAAACACTTGCATCTATTTTATGAATTCCATATATCCACAGAATCAATTATTTGTTTCCAATAAATTCAAATATGAACTGTAATTTTAGGAATTTGATTTATGTTCTCATATGCAAGGGAAGTGAGAAATACTATAGTACATAGGTGAAACAAGAGATACAGACCAACAGCCTGTATAGCTAATGTGATGAAGTACATGTAGATGTGACTGAGCTGTGAACTAAACAGTTCACCACAGAAACCACTTAATGATCAGACTGCAGAATGGTACTCTGAACTTTTTGTTGCATGATGTCCATTATGTTGTGAAGTACAATTTATGCATATAATAATTTACATGAATTAATTCTGGCGAAAAGTTTCATAGAATATAAATTGTTCCGGCCAGTCAGAATTTAAAGTGAATGCAGAACTTTTATGGACATATACTTGTGTAATTTGTGGGATTCTGTGGAATATTCTCAACTCGGTGTGCACTTGATTTTTTGTTAGTTCTGGACATGCAGAAATGTTATGCCATTGATGATTGACAATGTTGAGGAACTATGATGAAGGGAATGAAAACTACAATATGGTATAAAATAATGAACACAATACATGTATAAACATACTTGCAACAATCGAAACAAATTGAAATATGCACTGAAGCTACATGTACAGTATGTAGGCCCATGTGTTGTTTTGAAAAGTAAAAATGACTACCACTTCTCGCAGAAATTTCCTTCTCCCGACATTTAACATAAAAAAATCATTTCAAGTTTGCCGTCCTGCAAAAGTCTAGAATGTAAGATATTCCACTCTGGCTGTATCAAAAGAAGTTTTTTGAATCATGAAGATCTACTAACAATGTACATTTACATTTGTATGGACTGGAATTTACCAATATAATTATATTATAATTTATCCCTGAAGATGACTGAAATTATCAAGTACCTTTGACCCCTTCAGATAGTCATGATACTGCAGTGCTGCAAACACTACCT
>JAVTVY010055908.1:0-30115 GCA_036873755.1 Hanleya hanleyi | reverse complement strand
GAAGTATGAGTGTGTTGATGAGAAAAATGAGAAATTACAGGCGTCATTTTTATACAATTTTCGTGAATTACGGGTTCTGGATCGGTTCTCGTACAGATCAAATCTCGTGCACCTCTCACGTGCGCGCGTTCAGAGCATGTGGTGACTTTCTATGTGGATTGCTTATGTGCATGTGGGGAAAGTCTAATTTGTCTGTCAAAATTTCTACTTGGTGTAGTTGGAAGTATTTTTTTTTAATTGCTTTCCGGGGTATATACTTCTAGTTTTCATCACAGTCCAGAAGTCCATTTTATCGCCAACCAATATAGGTAGCATGATTGATGACTATCATGTTCATTCCACGAAAGTCGGACGACAATCCCATTTCGACAGATGTGTTCATGTCATGTGACACGGGGCGCAGTCATTGGTTTCCTTCGACCGCCCCTCCCTATCTGCGAACTAATGTTCACAGTGAAATGGCAGCAAACTCGCGTCATTTCCAGTAAATCAGTGTCATCTCACGGTTGATTTTTTTTGGCATGAAATAGCGTTCCAAATATATTATTAAAATTAAAATCGGATAATTGGTGGATACGCTATTAGCTATTGACGGCCGTAGAGTTATACTTCCGATGACTGCCAAAGATTTTCCGGAGGTAAAATAATCTTGTTTTCCATCCAAATATAACGAGTCGCCGTTCACTCTCTCATTGTGAACCGGTCAGATTATGAATTGTCCAGTTAGTATAAGCTTATATTATTTCTTCTAAAGCTACTCAAATAAACTTCTTAAGTGCATGAACACTGATATTAGAGAACAATTCAGCATAAAATTGTGACTTTCGTCTGCTGTACGAGAATTGCTCTCGCGGGTTAGGTACCTAAAAAGTCAAGTTATAATAACTGCTCCCACACGTGCAGGGAAAGGTCACGTAATCCAAGGGAAGGGTCTTGATCCTAGCATTAGCAAGGTCAGTTTTTGTGTCTCTCAAGAAATTACTTTTATATACATTAAAATAAACCATGAAAAGCGTATGAGAACTAATATCAAGCCCGTAGTTGCATCAGGTAATTTTTTTACATACAGTTGCATCAGCTCTGTCCCCTACACAAAGCCGGGTTGTATTATAAAATAACCATGTATGTTCTACTTGTTATTGTTGTTTATCTGTACATCAACTCTTAACTTGATGGGTATTTATCACTGGTTCTACAAGACAAAATCATGTGGTGCTATATTCCCAAAATGCTGTTTGTACTCTTACACTTACCCTCCATGCCTTGTTTTTCGTCAAAATTCACGGGAATTCAAATACATGTAGATTCTCGCAACCCAGCTCTATTGGAATCCACGAGAATCCAATGCTATCATTTCTATGCAGATTGCTATTATTTTATGGGAATCTGTTGGATTCCCGTAAATTATTTTGCGCGAGTGCTGACGGGAATCGGATTCCCATGAAAAAACAAGGGCATGAATTTACCATAAAACTTTGCTAGACCATCGGGATGGTATATTTCATTACACTGAGCTGAAATTCTTGAATTACAAGCAGCCGACTGGCTGGTTAGCTAGCTTCAGAACTAAATTAAACCAGACAAGTTCTAAATTCACCAGCCACGGACTGCCGGGCTTGTGGGAATTTCGAGCCCTGCTGCCCTACCACTGAACATATGTCTATCCCTGCCCGCATACCTAAAGTCTTTATTATTTAAAGGTTGGGGAAAACACCTTGACATGCTTGAGGCCAATACCTCGTTGGTGTGTGGGGCTATGTCAACTTCAGTTTTTATATATTTATCAAAAAGGGACATCCACACGTACCCCAGAGTGCATCGATCTTTCAATAGCATCTATGGCTTCATTGTTCCATGATTTTCACAGCAACTTATTGCTTCGTTTTATGCGACTAATCATTCAAATTAGCCACTTCAAAATTTCAAAAATGAAACCTAGCTTCAAATGACATCTTCGGTGAAATATATTTTCTAAATGAAAATGGCATGTGGTGGCATATTTCGATGTAAAGGTCATACACAAATTGCAGGATTTGAGAGGCTAGGCCTAGTTAATAAATCAAATTAAACTGACAGACACATAATCTAAACTGCTAGCAAGACACATAATCTAAACTGCTAGCATGTGCACATAAAAACAGACCTCTGCTCTGGGTATTATGACCCTGCCATGTGTGTGCATGCTAGGAGATTGTGCATTGCATCAGACAATTTAATCTAATGTATTCATCAGTCAATGCATCTACATTTCATGCAACTTGGATATGACTTTGAGATCGAAGTATGCAATCACATGCTATTTTCATTTACAGAATAAATTTCACCGAATATGTCATTTGAAGCCATGTTTCATTTTGTAAATATTAGACTTAGAGTGGCTAATTTGAATGATTACATAGTCGCATAAAACGAAGCAATAAGTTGATGAAAATCATGGAACATTCCGACAATGATCCATGCAGTCCGGGGTATGTGGAGATGTTCGCATTTTCCATAAATATATAAAAACTGAAGCTGACATAGCCCTATACCCATCGAGGTATATGCCTATAACTTGATCGAGGTGTTATACCCCTATCAAGGTATAATACCTCGATCAAGGTATTTTCCCCAACCTGTTTGATTCAGTATGCAGGTCTGTGGAAGGATCGCATTCTTGTTCTTCTTGCGACTTCTTTAGTTGAAATACGCATGCGCTAAGGGAGTGTTATGATCTGCCAAACCTTTCAACCTCCGATCTCACAGGACAACCCTGTCTTCAGGCAATGGGAATTTTTTTGATATACTTGGTCACAGTGGAATTAAGTATTGCTTCGTTGATTTCCATCAGACAGTCCTATCCAGTCAATTGTCAATTAATATTTACGCAAATACATATTCATTTTCAGATTCATTAAGAATTTGCGATGCTATATTCAGAGGACACGGGATCGAAACTGTTAACAAAGCCGATATGTACCAAACATATTGAACATCGCAAAGATGTCACAAGAGTGAAGAGAGCGGTGGGCTCTGTGAGGAACTGCAGAGTAACACTAACAGTTCGATTGGAATAACAATTTTTAGCCTGGTGCTTTTCATAGCAATGTATATTGTAATTTCCAGGTTGTCCTAACATGCAAGCTGTCCAGTTATCAGAAAACTTTACCACCCATGATAATCCAATAACCTATTCATGGGGAGAGGGGGATCAGTGGCTGATTGGTGATCGGCCTGTGTTCGAGCCCCGCTGGTGCATGTGTGAACGTTTATCTGTTACTCGCCGACGGCTGATGGTTCGCTTCGGATACTCCGGCTTCCGAGTTCAAACTGGTTGTGTCACTATATTGGTGAAATAACTTTGAGTGTTACATTAAACCACATCCCCCCAGGGCCCCCACTTGTTCATAAAGATTACTGCAGCATTCCATATGTCCAGCCTTAATGTCCCATTCACCGCAACTTCGAGTAAAGAAACAAAGTAAAGAAAAGATATTTTGTGTCCATGCATTAACACTTTGAATATGGGTTGACATCAAATGTTAATATGATGGACAGTCTTGAGAAAACCATGAAATAGTTGAGGACAGTTTATGGCTCATGGTCAAAGTCCAGTTGTCTCAAACACCTGGCAACAGAAAGCCTCTTGGTTTTTGGGCTTGTCTTTTCACATACATCTGTACATTGCTTGTTTGATATTGTATCCTCAATTACAGAGTATGGATTTCATTCCAAATTTAGTAATACAATGCACCAAGAAGAACACTTCAATTTGTGCAGAACGAATTCCAAAGGAGACTGTCTAACATACATGTACATTCAGTTTTTGGACGGATTGCGAAGCAATAGCCGTCCTATGGCTTGATGTCTGGCTGGTTGGTTGTTCGTCATCAACATTTCAGGATACAAGTTTTGTGTTCAAGATTTTGTAAAAGTTTGAGCTCTATCATGTATCATGTGTACTAAGCTTCGCCCGACCCCATATACTGATATTTTCAGATGCCATACCAGATGTTGCGTGGATTCCACCCATTCACTGCACCCTGGGGGTATCTCCCCTCTTCCCCACACTCGGAACATAGCCTAATTCCCTCTATTTCCGAAACTAAGTCTCACCCGACTCCATATGCTGATATTTTCAGATAGCATGATATCGGATACTGCCTTGACTACACTAGTCCACTATGACTGTCACCATATGAGTGAAACAAACTTGAGTGTGACATTAAGCCAAATTCCTCCCCCTCGTCCACTACACCCTGGGGTATATCCCCGCCCCCGGAACTGAGCTTCACCCTGGCTGTATCTCCAAACCTAAGTTTCGCCCGACCTCGTATGCTGATATTTTCAGATAGCGTATCTGATACTGCATTGATTGCGCTCATCCACTGCACCCTGGGGGTATATCCACCTGTCTCGCCACCCCCGGAACAGAGCTCCACCCTGTATCTCGAAACTGAGCCTCGCCCGACCCCATATGCTGATATTTTCAGATAGCATAGGCCGCTGATAATTAATGCTCCCTTTCCCGTAACCAGCCCTCATCTATATTTTGAGGGCAAATAATTAAAATCCATGAGGGATTTACATTTTCATGAGTAAAACTTGCTCAGTTTCTTCATATTTGTACACAATTGGTTTGCAAGTTAATAATTAATAATTATCGCGCTCAGCATGTATATTTTTATCAGCAAGGTTACGAGAAACAAACAATTAACAGTGGCCATGTGATATCTGATCCTGCATTGATTTCCCTTATCCAATACACCTTGACTGGGTCCAAAAATTCGTAGACGGGGAACTTTTTCTGCTAATTCTCAGACAGGTCATCATTTTATTTTGGAATGTCAGAGTTGTCTCCCCTGTCTCCGCGTGAACAAACGTAAAATGCTCGCCAAGCAAGTATTTTGCTCTCCGGCAGTCGGCGATGTGAACATGTATCACAGGAGCCGCGAAGCACATTTGAAAGTGAACTCTATACCGGCCTTGTTAAATGTTGGACTGGTGCTATCTAAGATAGGACTTATAACATTGATCTATAACAAGTGTGTGGGGGGTGGGTGGGCCCTGTATCACACATTGTGAAGGCAAATATTCCATGCCCCAATCCATAGAGGAATGCAGTTTTCGCCTGTATTCTAGGATTGACCCGAGTATATGGTGGGGGTTTCCCTTGTTCAAGGATGTCGATGTCGAGGATTCGTTATCTTCTCAGAAATCATTTTGGCAATCGATGCGAACAGTAGTTTTCTCATGGCATTTTCATAAGAACTTGGTATCTGGACCAAATCACTTTAACTCTTCCATCCACCGCGAAAGGAAAACCTGACCTTCGAATAAATATATGTATTTACCTACCTACCTAACTTTCTGGGGTAGGGTTGTGCGACTAAGATTCTAGATTGTTTAGAAATTTGTTACACACTGTCCTCACCATGTGAAGATGTTTAAGTGCATATATCTTGAGTTAGATTGAACTTCAGTTACTATTAGACTGGTTGATTGCAAATTTAGAAATAGAATCATCTTACGCTCTTTTTCAGGTTGGAACCAGTGCAGTTCACTACCTAGAGGCAGGAGGTCACAGCCATATGTCCTTTGCCTGGGAACGAGTAATGCAGTATCCTAATATTTCATCATCGTCGACAGCGTTGCGATACCTTGCAGGAACGACATAACTTTTGCAGTTGATAGGCTTTTCGAGCTGCATAATAAATTCAATCTGGAATAACCTCATTCTTTTTACTCCTCGAGACTATGACTCTGAGACTCTGAGAAAGAGAGACTGCCAATCAGATTTAGAGAGTTGATCACCAAAATCTGCGTTGTCTCATGTCAAAGCTCTTGTGTTCGGTCATGTCGGTGAATTCTGATTGTGTCAGGTTTTGTCTGGATCACCATCAGTCTGTGACTCATTTGGACTGAAGATATTCCACTCATACATTCACTTAGTAGCAGTTTTTACCAACATATTTCAAGAATGAGAAGGCTTAGGCTTTCTTGGGGGTGTTGTCCTCATATCAACAGGGGATACGTCGGTCTGTTTTCGCAATACCACCATACCTCAAGAATGATTATGCCTAGGAGCACCAGACTTAGTTCACACATGCATGTGATCGAATGAATGAAATCTTATCAGAAATCTGTGTTCGACCGATTTTTGGGTTCAATCCTGAGCAACCTTGTCTCGCATATGCAAATGGACAAGAAGTCCAAAATCAGTAACATTGACATTTAACCCATTCTGGATCAGAAGTGGCCCATTTGTCACCCATGATTGTTTTACCACCATATCACAGGAATAATAAGCAATGATGAAATGCATTCTGGTCATGGGTTACATTAAATGTTTGTTTGTTTCTCATGACCTTGCTTGTAAAAAGAGACGTACTGAGTGCGACAATTATTAATTATGGATCCTCCAAACCAAATGCTTGTAAATATGAAGAAAAGGAGATCTTTTGAAAATTTTAAGTCCCATATGAACTCTAATCATTTGCCCTTACATATAGATGTGAGAGGGTCATGAGAAACTAAGTAACAGTGACCTTAATGAATTTTATTATGAAAATATATTCATGAACACTTCCCATATTGTTGCATTAAAAAAACATTATTTTTTATTCTTGTTTGTCATACAAATGGAGGGATGCTTATTTTAAAATGTAACTTTGGTACTTCTGCAAGTTTGTCATATCTAACATAAACTTTATAAAATTTATACCCTGCTTCTTGCTTAACAGGTCTTAACGATACATTGTCACAAATCTGTTTAGTTCTTTGCATTACTACAATTATGTCCTGCAGATGTCAAGGGGTCAGACTTCAATCTCGCTCCTGTTTTTATTCGTCTGTGACTGAATGCAAGTGAACTTTATTTTGTTACGTTCTTTAAATCATTATCTTGAATATGACCTACACTTACACAAGTACCACAGTTACATTTCCACAGCAATTTGTCTCTGGGGGAGTTTAAAACCGATCATAGAAGGATTACTGTGTTGCTGTTGCAAATTTTAACAGGCAATTTTTGTGAAATGCCTTAAATGGTACGATAAGGCGGCATAAGTATACATGGTGCAGTTGAAATCAAGAAATTAAAATGTCCTAAAAATAATTGTTTTAATCTAATGACGAGAAAATATATGTATACAATATTATGTGAAAGTTCTAGCTTGATTGTATTAAGATTATAGTTCTCACATGAAAGTTCAACTGCACCATGTATATAGGCCAAAATGCCACCTTATCATGCCATCTCCTTTTTGAATACCAACGCTTACAAAGTGTTGAATCTCAACACTTGCAAAGTGCTGAAAGTCAACATTTACCAAATGTTAAATATGGACACAAATCCAACACTTACAAGTGTTAGAATTCAACATTTATAAAGGTTAGAAACGAGATCATAACACTTTTAAAATGTTGAAATCCAACACTTTACAAAGTGTTGAAACCAGCAACACTTTCGAAAGTGTTAAATTAACATTTACAAATGTTTTCCCTCCTCCACACTTATCAAAGCGTTATTTACAACATTATAAATGTTGTATACAACACTTTAGTTTTAAGAGTGATATGTGATCGGAAAATGCGTACATGAATATGCATTATCGGACAGCCACCAATCAATTGCATATATCTGGTCTTATTTGTGCATATGTCTAATTAGATGCAGTGTGCCCTATTTTCAAGGAACAAATCACCGATAGGTTAATACACAAAGATTATGTTTTTCTAGCCTAAATCTAATTAACGTTATTACATTTATATAGGAATATACCAGTATATCAATATCATTCAAATCGTGTATAAATGCTCTATCTTTATTTGACCCGAACTTATCGAGCCAGTTTCACCTCCAGATTTGTTTATTACTTTACAACTCAGGTATATAATATCGCAAGCGAACGATGTTGTAACATTAGATGAGATTATCTAGACGGCAATGTCACTCGTTATATCATCTCTACACACGAAAGTCGGCACACCGGGATCATGGCTGAGACTGAACATGTACATTTCGTAGGCTGGGTATTTGTATTCCAGCATTAGCTCATCTCCCTTCATGCATCATTCGATCTTTGTTTTGAAATTGTTAAAATTAACTTTTACTGCGCATCTACATCACACCATGTGCCATATGGCCAATGAATTCTAGCTACATGTGTAGTCTAATCTATTAAAGTTACGGACTTCATTTGCTTCTGATATTATTTATTCACAATTACGAAAATCTAAGACGGGAAATATATCCACTCATGTTGGTAGGTAGAATAATTCAATAATATGTTCTAAAGGAGTCCGCTTCGGAAAAAAAGATTTTTGGGCTGCAGACTGAGAAACACGGAGACAACCGTCCGCGAATTTGACCTTCACCAAGGCTTGGATCTGTCTGACGTTGTTTCATTAAATCGCTCACGTAAACATTGAAATATTTCGTACTTTCTTTTCCTTCGGGATCCAATTATCGTTGGAGGTAATGGAGCATCAATATAGTGCCAGGATTGCCAGTGAATCGGTGAAAATGTCAGCAACGTTGTACGCACCGCGTGCAGTGAAAGTTCTGATCATTGGTGAATAGAATTGCTTTGTCCTGCAAGACTGGGACGAACGATAGATAGGTACCTGTATCCCGATAAGCTGGAAGGGTAATTTCGTTATTGCCTCCCCCCCCACCCCCCGGCCCACCCGGTTCCGCGGCCTCTATGGGATGTGTTATGATACAAAAAAACGACCGAGGTCCATGAACGGTGTATAACCACATGGCCAGGTTGCCAAACAAGAACTAAAGCTCTGACAAACCACCCTGCGACAGGTCACAATTTCGAAGCTATGCCGACTGAACCGCCCTTATCGAGATACACACGAGTTCGGTGTCCCTAAAGACACTAAAATGTAACTTTCCCCCCAACATAATCATGGTAATGATATTTTATACTTTCATAGGACAGGCGCCATGACCACTGCTACATCGACCACCGCGGTATTGTGGATCTGGATCGGGAATAGTGGAGAGCGTTAAATGATAAGCAGAACTGGTCGGAAGACATATGAAAGATGCGCCTCATGATTATACAAAACAAACTGTGGCCCATGTTCATGGTTATTCATCAAGCCCGATCAATATCGGGGCTTTGTAGTTCAATAATTGGACGTGATAAAACTCTCATCTCAGTCACGTTTTATGTGCATCCGTAGTCAGGATTTACCAGGAACTTAGCCACCCGATTTTTATATTCTTACATGTATTGCATATTAAGAGTTTTCCGTTTTCGTGTATTGGGCCTAATAACAGTCGAATTTATGGCCGTATGAACAAGATTGGCCTATACATGTATATAACTAGTGCCACTGATCATCTAGATTGCATATTTTTAGGGTTCTGTATTTGTGTGGGTTTGCGGGAGAGGGGATGATACTGGGCGAAAACATAGTTTTCATAAACAAATCATTTGGCCCCCCTCTATCAATATTACCAAGTTTAATATTGTATAAAATATATCTCGACATTGACTGTTCTATCACACCAAGTTTAATATTGTATAAAATATATTTCGACATTGGCTGTTCTATCACGCCAAGTTTAATATTGTATAAAATATATTTCGACATTGACTGTTCTATCACACCAAGTTTAATATTGTATAAAATATATTTCGACATTGGCTGTACTATCACACCAAGTTTAATATTGTATAAAATATATTTCGACATTGGCTGTTCTATCACGCCAAGTTTAATATTGTATAAAATATATTTCGACATTGGCTGTTCTATCACACCAAGTTTAATATTGTATAAAATATATTTCGACATTGGCTGTTCTATCACACCAAGTTTAATATTGTATAAAATATATTTCGACATTGGCTGTTCTATCACGCCAAGTTTAATATTGTATAAAATATATTTCGACATTGGCTGTTCTATCACACCAAGTTTAATATTGTATAATATAAAATATATTTCGACATTGGCTGTTCTATCACAAGTTTGCTGATCAATATAATTACGCTTTGGTTTTCAAAATACGAATGTGTTTGAAGACCACGTAATACTAGATGATGATGGTGTTCAAATGAACAGCCGCGAGCAAAGCGTGGCTAAGCTACAGTAATTTCCGGATCAGGACGACGTTCATTCGGGATTAGAGAATACTGGTCAGAGACACAATTTGTCGCAAAATACTTAAGAGAACAGTGGTGTGAAAATATGTTTCAGCAATCCTGCGTGATGGGCTAGCCAACGGAAAGTCATAGTCGCCGCACCCGCATTAGTAACGCAGTGGTAAACTGTTTTTATAATCAGGATTAAAAAAAATAAAAAGTGTTTATGGATAAAAAATCATGTCGGCCGTTATCCAAGATCAGTGTATTAAACGATAGAACATTCATATGTGACTGCTAATTTTAGCATTGAATGAGGATTATGATCAACCAGTTTATTGATCTATCTATACTGCATGTCACACGGACAAATCGCAATAATTTGAAAGGCGTTGACATGATTTAGTCTGATTTTTGGTATTAATGTGCATGGCTTTTGGGTTAGGTAATATTTGTATGGCCACTGTCATAGACTGTAACCAATCCAGAAGACATACAAAGACCAGGTCTGGTCTAATGTCTATTGCATGGTTTCTCGCGTTAAAGAGATCATTCAGACGAAAACAATATATACTAAGAACCCGGGTAGCTATATTACACACGATCGACGATTCAACACAACAAATTTGCCGCTTATGTCGTGCAACATGCTGATTCTTATGCCAAACAGAAAGACAATTACTGGGCGATTGTTGTATCTAGCATTCACAATCACGCGAATCTTCTTCAAAAGTCGGACATTCATCATCCACAATTGTTGGAATATCGAAAATATCTGACTGAATCACCGTTACCGGCAGGTCTTTGTGTTTAACCCTATCTGGCCTGGTCGATTTGGCCAGATCGCCCTGAGAGGGGAGGAAATTGCCCCCTTATATATTTTCGCTATCCCTAAGGCTAGAGTGCTCAAATTTACCACACTATATTTTGGGGTCAAGCTCTACCAGAAAGTGTAAAAAATCCAAGATGGCCAACATAGTGACGTCATTTTCAAAAAGCCTTTTTTGAATGTTTTTCGGATCAGATCTTTCGATTTTTTATTCATCGAAAAAAACTGCATGATCTATTAGTAATTAATAATCGTATGTGAAATAGCTTTTGCACACTTTTCCTCACAGAAAAGCGGGAATTTTAAAGAAATATGACAGTACACAGCATTGTCGCCACTTTGAATTTATCCATGATCCTCTGATTGGCGGTTTATGCAAATAGGTTCAAATGATCCCAATATGATAAGTTACAAAGTCGGTGTCAGCTGTCAATTTTTTATCGTTCCTGAGATAAGAGCAAAAAAAAAAAAAAAAAAAAAAAAAAAAAAAGGGGGAGGGGGTGCACAAAGTTTCAGTTTCTAATTTCGTAGTATGCAGCAGAATTAAGATGAGGACTAACTGAAATCGACTTATGGAGGGCTCTGGTGGTGGATGTGTGTGCAAAAGTTGCTTTTATCATAGTTCAAATCGTGGAACTGTTCTACGACATTTGATTAAGGCTGGGAACACAACAATCATACGACATGGCGATGGTGTAAGATCTCAATGTGAATATCCTGGACAACAGGCTGATAACACCACTTCCAACTGATCTTTTGTCAATAATATTTCGACAGCCTTACACCACATCATTGTCGTCATATGAATACATACCCTGGAAAAACGACGTGGAAATTCATTTTGATAAAGACTAATGGTTAGTTATTAGGATTTTATGCAAAGAATATAATTGAGAACTGTTGGTCGCTTGTCTCTTGGTGGGAAACCATCATGTGTTTTCATTATTTTTTTTATTTCATACACATTTGAAATTGGTATCAAACAATATGTCTCTCGATTATTCACGCGGAAATTATTTTATGGAAGATGGCTGAATATTGAATGTCGTATCGGACGCTTGTTACATAGAGGATCTTACACTCGTGGCTATTTAATATGAAAGTTATGACACTCGTTGAGCTCGCTAAGCTCGCAACATATAACGAGTGTCATAACTTTCATATTAAATAGCCACGAGTGTAAGATTCTGTTTGATTTTAAGCAAATTATAAACGCAATAACTCGAAATATTTTATCATCGAATCTATCTCAAAATTTTCTTTCTTTGTTTCTTCTCGAAGCAAAAACGTCCGTGGCTCAGGCGCATCACAGCCTTACAAGTTACTGTATACGCTAAGCCGATATAGTTCCAAAACGCACCCGAGTTTGATCACCTCCCTTTTAAGGCTGTAGAGTTTCCACAGCATTTCAAAATATCGTAGACCATTTTACAACAGAATGCAGTAAGTGTAACTTGTTAATTATCTTTTCTTCATACATTATTTATTTTGGATCATGTCATGCCACAAGTTACACTCGTGTTCGCTGCATGTCATCATGCGCGCGACATGCTGACGACAAGCTAGGCTGACAAGATTATTTTGAATACGGTACGTAATCCGTTTGAAGTCTGTAATCATCCGGATCTTTTGCAAGAAATAAGCAAACATCGAGAAGATTCCATGTAGATATATTACAGAAGAATGAACAAACGTTTACTTTCGAGATCTGACGGGATACGGTACCCAAAATGGCGGCCTGGCTCGATTCGCCAAACAACAATGACAGACTACGCTACGTGAGTACTTTATACAAAATATGAAGCTCAAAACTGTCGAAATAATGTATTGCCGATCATTGCTGCTTGTATGGCTATTAACAATTATGGTATGCAGGTCGATGCATGTATCTGGATAAAATGATCGTCTTGCAGATATCTGTGTTGTTGTTGCACTTGTAAACATAGTATTTCGTAGTAAAATTTTATCAATGGGAAAAATAGTTCAATGACGTCACCACCAAGCGTAGTAATTTATTTTCTCACGCTACATCTACTATCCAATCAGCTTGTTTGAAAGTGTTATGTCACTAGTTACATACGATATTTACGTCATGGCTTTATGTCACTGAATAACAACACAGTCATGTGATAAATGTAATTAAGAGTGTAAGTCGCAGTATTATGACCAGTACCAAATGCGAAAAGTGTTGACAGTTAAACATTATAACAGACTGGACAGAGGAAATATCAAAACCATCAATTGCGAGGATATATATCCACCTTCACTGGATTTGAAGGAAAATACAGATAGATCATATTTAGACCTATATCTTTAAAAAAGATGATTACAATTTCGACATCGCAAACTATCTCTTTCTGGACAGTAATATTCCAGTGGGACCTGCATATGGCGTATACATATCTCGACAAGTAGCATTTGCTAGATCCTGTGTTAAATGTGACGATTTTAATTAACGTCATAAAACATTATTGCAGAAACTTATAAAACAAGGCTAAACCACCAAGCGCCTCCACTCGAAGTTTCTCAAATTTGGCGATACATATCGCATGCTGATAGCAAAATACGAGCGTAGCGTGCCAGATCTATGGCGGTACGTTTCGTAACTTGTGTCTAATTCCTCTAGGGGCCGTTAGAATCCATGTACTTCAAGATCCTCATGGTGGTCATATGAACAGACACAATCAAAGAGTGACTGAGATACATCATGCTCTAGAGGACGACTTTACAACGAATATAATATGGATTAAAAAATACTGATCAGCGATACGGATTTGATATTTTTGGGACATCATGATGTCTTGCCGGCTTCATTGAAAAGTGTTGACCGCTTCTCTCTTACAGGAAATTAGCCTATGTTTATGGATACAATGATTGTCTTTTTGAATTTGGTGCCAATACAGTTAAATGGAATAGGTCTTTGGATTATGGACGCGGATATTCTTTAATGGACGACGGCTGAATTATGAATGACGGACCAGACGCTTGTAATTGCTAAATATTTCAAAGGTATGAAAAGAAACAACGAAAGATAACTACAATTGCATCTAACTTTATAACAATTGAGCGTTTCACATATTCTCCTTGATACACAGTGTGACGATCAATAAAAAACTGATTGATTCAGATAAATTATCAATTTTGATTAGTTCAGTGATATGCTCGATCGAGATAGACCATGCGCAGTAGTGAGCTGAGACTCTGCAGGTGAATGTACAGAAAGGAAGCAGCAGCAGGGGTTTTTCTAGCCGTTTTTTCATCGTGGTTACCACGATGAAAAACAATATATATTGAGTTTTGCAGAAAAATTTCAAATTGAGTTTTGATTAAAAAAATTGAGTTTTGCAATTTTTGCCGTTTGTGCACGAAGCGCACGAAAAAAAAATTGAGTTTTCCCACAACATACCAGTTGTCAGTTGATAGGTTGTTTCGCATGACCAGCCCGCATCAATATTTTGGAAATAAATAATGCCGCATGTATTTTAATTATCAGTAGTTATTGTTCGTAAAAGAAATAAGTAAGCAAATCTAAGTAAAACGAATGAACCTTCACAGCGCGAATCAGCGCGAAGGCGACTGAAGAGCCGCCATCTTGGTTCACATTCTTGGGGAAAGTCGTAGTTCAAAACGAGGCACAGTCCTTTTCTAGCGAGGATTCCCTCGTGTCAAGCACGTGGCAGTAAATTTTTAACACCGGCACTTTTGACGGTCGCGTACCAAAGCCATCGTGGTTTCAGTTTATGGATCAGTTGTTTACTCATCAACCAATTCATTTAACCATCCATTTATCTGATGAAACGCTTTTGAGCGAAGTGGTCGAGCGCTTCACGTCTTCACTCCCGACAACAACAACAACAACAACACAGACTGTCGACCAATATTATACTCGTAGCTTGAGGACGACGGACATACAAAATTCGTCGCCGTGGACAGAGAATCCATATCTTCAATCAGTGTAAAAGAAATAAAGAAGATTTCAATAAGAGGGGACTCCTGATGTTGAAAATTCGGGTAATAAATTCTGCAGTTATCTTTAATATTGATCACAAGTAAGAGTTTTTTCCCTTGATTTCTGTTTACACAATGTGTGTGCATTTGAGTTTTACTGTCTACCATAATTATTTACATAATGTTTCAATTAAAATAAAGCAAACTTAAAATGTCTCTTTAAAGAATAATTATTTCATAAATATTTTTTTCTGGCGATATTTATGAGAGATTTCAGAGTGTATAAATCTGTACAATAGGAATGTTGCCAGGTTGTATATTCGATCACAGTCTTCTCTGTTAATGGTAAAAAATTTAGCTTCAATAATTAATAATTATAGCATCTAGCATGTATGTTTTAATTAGCATGAGGTCATGCTAAACAACCTATGGTTTCTGAAGAAGTTTCGTAAACATATGATCAAACATATGACTAACCTCAGTTCTGTAATTGGTGCGATGAAAAAGTTGGAAAAATTGAGTTTCATCATTTTTTTGATGAAAAAGGCAAAAATATTGAGTATTGTAGATTTGTTTGCGCGCCGTAGGCGCGAAAAAAAATTGAGTTTTCAAAATTTTGAAATTGAGTTTATGAACAATTTTGGGCTAGAATAACCCCTGAGCAGAGCTTTGATATCTTAAGAAACAATGCTTTTATCGATTATTGTTACAGATTTCAACCTATCCTCATCAGCTAGTGTCAACTGCTTCCGCAAATCAAACGCAGCAGGATCTCATGGCTAAAGGGAGGCAATCTTGAAATCGTATAATATTTTTACTTGAGTGAGTAGTTTCCCCTTTTCTGCTAACAGCTGCTTATTCCTTGTTATATTTGAGGTATTTGTTTATCTGACCCTGTGGTGTATCTTACCGATCATCAGAATGAAATTGTTCACGAGCCAGCTTGATGTTGCCTTATTTGTATATTGTGAAATTCTACTGATGGATCTTGGCACTGTAAATAACCACACCGACCAATATTCAAAACATATCTAGCCGAAAAAGGTGGGCGTATTCTACTCGAAGATCAAGGGTAACTTTAAAATGACGGCCATGTGCTGTATCAAATTTTGCATCTTTGTGTTTACTTTCCTGTTTTGTGTACGTTTGTTCATGAGTTATGGCTCATAGTTTCAGTCGTATATGAAACTTCGTCCCGATCCCGGTGCGCTCACGGGGGGTATTTTAAAAATACTTGATTTCTAGGACGGTTACGTATCGTCTACCAGGACGCGAATATGTTTATTCCACGTATTTCTGTATAATAATTCTCCATTGTATTTCTATCCTATAAGGGAGACAACTTGCCAGTTCTAAACTGGTAATATTGTGAGAGCAATTACAGTGCTTCGTTCTGGAAATTTCATCAGTGATGTCTCCATGTTGGTAGCAGTTGAACCCTTACACCTCGGATGTGGATGAAGGTGTGACTATGGTTATGCCAGAGGTACAGCACGTGCGTCCGCCCCGTCGACAGACATATCCGTCCGTACAGTTTACATTATGATTAGATACACTAGCAGCAGTTCAGTGGATGGACGGGCATCGGGATACAACACATATCACGAATCGTTAGATTCTTGGTATGTGCTTTAGAATAGGTTTACCAGAAGACTATTCTGTGAAGTCATGTGACGCAGTCAGTATGTCGGCACCTCTTCCCACTTCCCTTATATGTGTTGTAATTCAATCGTTTTATTGTTTCTTCTGTCATTATGATGACCACGACCATCTATGGGTTGTTTAGAGTATCAGTGGATGAGCGGCGTGGAAGGAGGGGGCGATGAGGCGGATGCAAACATCACATCGTTCAGCTTTGTTACATGATAAATTATTTCAAAAAAAAAAATACACGAATATAGCATGACGAGAAATTACCGAAACTGTATCCCCCCTCAAACGCTTTGACATCTTTCTATGCTCTTCTGTGGGTAATAAAATTCAAGTAAGCGTATTATATATATGCGGAAGTTGTCGGGGATAACAGAAATGGATGATAACAGTTAGAAAATGCACGTTTCATCTTGACTCAATGGTTCGACGTGGCGCGATTTACCTACCGTATTAACAAAACGGGCAGTATAATTATTCCATTGCATTAACTCTCTTGCTGATGGAACATATTTGCACGGGTTATTAATCTGTCCTACTTCTTCGATTTTTAGGCATCTTAGCCAGCAGTCATTATAACCTGATGCAATAAGAAAGGGGTCCACGGAGCCTAAGGATGTTTGGGAGGGTGTTTGTAGGGGCGGGCAACCTCCCCACTGCGCATGCTCCGTTTCGCAGGTTCACTCAACTTATGTCCCTGCCCACAGAGCGGAAATTGACCTTTACTACGTTGCTATGACGTATAGGGGAAAACGGTTCAATTTGAATCCGGCCGAACAGCTCCTTCAGTTCTGCATATGAGCGAACTACTTTTCATATGCTCTGTCCAGATAAACAGGGGAAATAATCTCCAGATAATTCTTTTTAACGCTAGGTCAACAGAGGTATTATGCAGACTTGAAAAGTAATCGAAATGTTCGGCAAACATCTATTTTACTATATATGATGTCACTTCCGTCGATGTGCGCGCGGCCGGAAATCCTGTCCAAAAATCTGACTGGTGGCTGGGGTATTATTAGACCCCCAGCGAGGTGGTTGAGGGGCAGGGTGCATCTAAATACAGATGAATGTACTATGGCTATATTTGTTTATTTCAAAACTGACTATGCAAATGGTTACCGATAATACATGTGCAATTTGATGTACATTTTCTCAATGCAGATTGCTGAGAGTATAACCTTGTTATAGTGTCAATTATATTCCCGTTCTACATGCATAACATAGGAAAAAATACTAATTAATTGGAAAGTGGATATTTTGCGGTCATGAGCTTATCAACCTGGTACATATACTTACTTGCCGCGCGCAGTACGTTTGCTCAAATTGCTATTTCCCCCGTTCGAATGTAGTTACGTTAGTTAGTTATGTATTAATTGATCATGCAGTTTATGCGATGAATATTACATATATACAGAGAGGAGCGGTTAACATTTTTCAACGATGCAGATTTGATGGCTAATAGACGACGGATCAAAGACAGATAAAGCGCTTTAAAAAAACTTTGGATGCCATTTTTCTTGTTACAAATTTTTCTCCAAGCTGCTTTGTGTGGTAGGAACCAAGACAGGAGAGGATACCACCCTGATTTTTGGTGTTTCAAGTCATAATGGGTCAATTGTACGGTCACATGAAGAGAAAAATGGGTATTAATCGGTTTTAACTATAGTCAGCCGTAAAAATTGTTATGCGTGGGTCTCCAAGCCGAATTGGTTGTATGTAATGTATCGTTCAAGGGAGTTATAGATAACACGTTAATTATTAAATTAATGTCATTCTGGGGTCACTTTTGTGGTCAAATGTCAAAAATGGATGAAAATGGGTTATACATGTAACTTAATATCCACCGTACTGTTTGTTACGAATGAGCACCCAAGCTGAATTAGCTGTATATACCACAGTGGTGTAAAGTTTAAGGTACCGGTAGTCATACATTAGATAACACTAATTATTGCAATCAATGTCATTTTAGGGTCAAATCAGAAAAATGGGTAAAAATCGGTTATAAATTAATGGGTATCCAGCTAAATTAGTTGTATGTAGTGCAGGGTTTAAGGTAGCCCTAGATAAAACATTAATTATTAGAATTAAGGTCATTTTAGAGTATCTTTTGGGTCAAATGTGTAAACATCGGCTATGAATCAATATCCACAGTAGGAATGGGTATCCCAGCTGAATTAGTTGTATGATTGAAGTTTTTGAGGTATTCATATAGAACACGTTAATTATCAGAAATAGGGTAATTTTAGGGTAATTTTATGTAAATAAGATAAAAAAAATGGATGAAAATCGGTTATCAATTAATAACCCTAGTACTAATTGTTACGAATGGGTACCCGGGCTTAATTAGTTGTAAGTAGAGTAGGGTGTAAGATAGGTATAGTAACCATTATGTAACCATTATGTTGTCTGCCGGGGAATAGATTCAACAATTGAGCTGTAGCGCGAGCCAGCTCAGTTCTAGCAAATGTCTGCTTCGAACAAAAAATAATTCCATTGAATTTGACGAATAACATTTGCCAAGTTGAGCAAGAGCTTCGGATAACTCCATGAGTCCGCCATGTTGAATTCCTCAATTATTCTTCTGATAATACAAACTAGGCCCATAAACAGACAGACCGATGTGTTTTGTGAATCAGCTTGACTTTTAGGAATAGTTACTTTCTCATACATGTAAACACGATACCTTGCATTATATGAGTAAAATGAAAATATGACTCTCAGTTGAGCCAACATGATCACCATTTTGAAGTTTATTTGATTTTGAACAATTGTATTCTCAGCTGAAGATTATGCCAGCAGAATAAAAATATGGGCATGATGTGGTACGCTAAAGTGTTATTGTGCTCAATTTAAACACGGTTGTACCTTGACTAAAAATAATGCCATGCGTTATACGAGTAACACAAAAAAATGTTTTTCGGATGACTCCTTACGAGGGGAGGGGGGAGGGGGTTAATGTCATATTTCAGCTTTTTCGCTCATATGGTGACAACCGGTTTGTATGGCGGAGGAAACCAGAGTGCCCGCAAAGAACCACTGCGGGTCGGCAAGTGACTGGCAAACTTTCACTTATGCGCCAGGACGCTATTTTGAATTTAGCCCTCAGTTTTAATCTGGAGACTAAGCAAACAGATTCAAAATGAGCAGAAAGTATTTGGTTATGATGTGGGACTCATCGGTTTTGATAAATTGACACGCTGAAAATAATGGCTTGATCTATACAAGCAACGCGAAAAAGCAGGTTTTTCAGATGAGTATAGAAAAATAGATTCAAAATGAGCATAAGATTAAATGGCTATGTTTAAAAATCTCTCTGTTTTGGCAAATTTCACAATGAACCGAGAATAGTGCCTTGAACTATACGAGAAACATGAAAAAGTATGATTATCAGATGTCACCATATGACCGCTAGTTTGAATTTGACCACCACATATTGGTCTAAGGGATATGCAAATAGATTCATAATGAACATGCTATTTCAGGCTATGCAGAAAGATCCCTCGGTTTTGATAAATTTTCTCAGAGATCTAAGAATAATGCCTTGAGCAACAAGAAAAATGTAATTTTCAGATTACCCACATATCCACCATTCCAGTCCAGGATACGTCCCAAAAAGCCCAGGCCAGATAGGGTTAATCGGGACGGTCATTTCTGTTAGAAAATGCTCGTTGCCAATAAATCACAAAAGCTTGTTGCCAGTAATTCACTAACATAGAATACTCAAAGACATATGGCCCTACACTACTTATCTTTAACATCATCCCAAAGAACTACTTCAGAGTGGATGCCCATTTCTTTTACAAATAATGCCACATAAAAAAGCTTTAATATATTTTAAGCTCCATATATCTTTTGGCCATCTTTGCATGTGATATGACCTCGAAATGACCTCAGCATAACCTCAAATTGCAAAGTTTTCTTGGCATCCGCCCTTACCTTGAGTCATACTGCGTAAAACGGTAATTAACAAATAGCATAATGAATACGAAATAAAAATAATTCATTGTTTACCTCATTTGGCCCCTAAAGTGACCCTAAAATTACCTCAATTCAAATAATTTTCATGCTAGCCATACCGGGCACGGCATCTGATTTGAACCTAGCTACCTGTGGTGTTCCACAGGGATCCGTCCTTGGTCCTATATTATTCCTGATTTACATCAACGATCTCAATGTGGTTTCTCAACTTCTTAAAATAATTATGTTTGCTGATGACTCCAGTGCTGTATATTCCCATGCAGATCCGACAACCCTATTTCAAACTATGTCAAACGAACTCTACTTAATGTACAATTGGTTTTCTTGTAATATGTTATCCTTAAATATAACGAAAACTAGATTTATGTTAATAAAACCAAATAGTAGGGCTCATATGTCATTTCTACCGCAATTATATATCATGGGCCAGGAAATTGAACAGGTTAAATATTTTAAGTTCCTTGGCATTTACTTCAATGAAAAACTGAATTGGTCCACTCATATTAACGAAGTATGTAAAAAAATATCCAGAAATATAGGAGTAATCCATGTTATAAAAAACTGTCTTAACATGAAAACCTTACGTATCTTGTAGCAGTCTTTAATCTATCCATATCTACAATATTGTAACCTGATATGGAGAAATACGTATCACAGTCACCTTTTGCGGTTAATTAGACTGCAAAAAAGAGCAATAAGAGTCATTTCTTTAAGCAACAAATATGATCATACAGCTCCTTTGTTTGCAAAACTGAAACTGCTGACCCTAAACGACATTAATTCTGACCTTAATCTACGCTTTGCCCACACATTTCTCTACCACCCTTTCCTTTTACCGTTTGAATTCCGATCCTACTTCACGAGATTGAAAGAAATACACCAATACCACACTCGTGGCCATGATCTTGACCTATATAGACCCTTGTAT
This sequence comes from Hanleya hanleyi, assembly GCA_036873755.1. NCBI lineage: Eukaryota > Metazoa > Mollusca > Polyplacophora > Lepidopleurida > Hanleyidae > Hanleya > Hanleya hanleyi. The sequence continues at coordinate 8,694 of JAVTVY010055908.1, read as the reverse complement.
CGTACTGACCTTAGTCTGTACACTCCTAAAATAAAGGGGCCAAACGAGTGGAATAAATTACCATCGGAACTGAAACAATGCAAATCTATTTCTCTTTTTAAATCTAAGATAAAAACATATTTATTGCAAAATACCGCTAATTAATATATTTTATTTGCAAAGCTGAGCAATTGCATCATACCTGTTGATTATTCACCCGAAATATAAACTTTGTGCTTTTTTATTCCATACCTCCACTATCATGTTAGACATTCTTTAATAGAATCTGCCTTTTCTTTTATTATATCTTGATTTTGTAATTAATCCGGGATAATTCAAACCCTTCGGGGTTTATCTCCCGCCAATCTACACTGTAAAAAGGAAGTATTTCGAACTACCAAAAGTGGTTGCAACTTGGCTGCATCCACTTTTGGTAGCTCAAGATACCACTATACTGGTAGTTCCAACTTCCATATAGTTGTTCAAGCTACTGGTGAAGTTTCTCAAACTACCACAATGGAAGTTTGTTCTACCATTTAAGGTATTTGGAACTACCAAAAGTGGATGCAGCCAAGTTGCAACCACATGTGGAAGTTTGAATTACCGCCTTGGTATTTCATGGGTTTTTCGAAATACTATTTGTGGAATTTTGACATTTCTGCAAGTACTGTACTGAATCTTTGTGCTTTGTTAGAAACCATTCAATCACAAGGTCTACATTGGCAGTGACAAAATATATATTACATTGTTAGATAGGTTATTTCAAGGAGTAAAATATGTAGTGGTGGAATACAGGGTTCCTACCCTTTGTGAAAGACAAAATTCCAGGACATTTCCAGATTCATACAACCTTTTTCCAGGACATTTTTTTAACACCTTTTACCATATTTCATTCAGCAAATTCAACAATGTACATTAGAATGAAATGAATATGTATTTCAACTATCACGTTTCATACAGATCTGACCAGATGAAAGAATAAACCAGTTTGTCAGAAAAAAAATCCAGTAATTAATTTTGAGTTTTGAGGGGGAGATAGGATAATAAAATTCAAGAACTTTTCCAGGACTCTGTACAAATATTGTGAGAATTCAAGGATTCCCGGTCCTGGAAATTATTTTCTCAGAATTCAAGGAAATCCAAGACCAGGAGGAACCCTGAGATTAGTGGGAAAAAAAGAAATAGCGTGAGATCAAATGAAAATAAATTACATTGAAGAAACTTAAATTTTGATTAGTGATCATACAAAATAAATGTTGAATTTCATATATTGAAAAAAATTACCAATCTATTTTTTGTTGACATATTACAGTAAAATTCACAACACAGTTTTACCGAGATCTCAAAAATCTCAACCGAGAACCAGAATATAAATTTACCACAAAGTTCAAGAATATGTTCTCATTATAATACATTACATCATTTTGGTTCTCGAAGTGTTTTTTGAGTATCAATAAAAATGTGCAGTCAATTTTGATGTAAAATGTCAAAACACCACAACTGACAATCTTTACATGTTTATACATACATTATTTATAGCACTGAATTGATTCTTTGTATATATGAAATACAACATTTGTTTAGTGTGATCCTTAAAAATGGGCTTCATATAGGCTTAAATTTATTGCGACCATTTTGTGATCTGATATGCTCAGAAAACTGCATTGTTTAAAATGCAAATACATTTAAATCAGCGCCATAGTCTGTGTTGTTGCCTGGACAATAAACTACATACCGCATTTCAGCAGTGTGTGTTGGGTATTAGATCTGATGGCTTCTGGTGACAGTCCTAAGAACATCTTAGTTCATACAGGTGTTTCGATAAGGCCAGTCTCAGTTGATTGTTTGATTCTCATGACATGGAATTTTAAAATACACATGCTACATTATAATAATTATTCATTAGTAATTATGGATTTACAACCCAAAGCATCTAACAATAAAGAAAATAATCTGTTCTGCAATTGATAATCTTAAATCTCTCATGTATTTTAATTATTCGACCCCAAAATATAAATGCGAGACAGTTATGAGAAACGAACAGTCAACTACCAAAGGCCTTAATGATACATCTGTAGTTTATACTGGTGTTTCAGTGATGGCACATCGTAGTTTGTACAGGTGTTTCAAGAATCGTACATCCATAGTTTGTACAAGGTATTTTGTTCCACAAACATTAGCATGAGTTGACTGTGTCACTCTCTACAAATATCTGACCATTTCTAAGATATCCAGTGGCACAAACCCAATGGCATGAGCGAACGTCCCCGCCCCCATACCAGTTTCATCTTCGAAAAGTCACAGGGCACCATTTCAAGATCATATTGCTACCGATAAGCAGTTGCTTGCATGGATACATGGCTACTCTATTCTGTTCTTCACATTTGCTAATAATGCATCAGGGTGGAACATGAATACAGTTTGATATATTTCCAATGTCATAAAAGTGATGCATAAAAAAGCATAGTTTGACTCAAGTCTGCTTTCCTGATGTCCATTATACTCCATTCTTCCGAACCCTACTTCAACTCTCCTCCATACAGAGTGGTAATCAAAGGAACTTCAAAGATATCTGCATTTCAACCGGCCAGCAGAGAACTGCATGTATCGACCCTCTAGACCACCATATTGTTTGGCTTGGAGAACTGAGAAGTTACATGCATTGTGATAAATCAGCTTTTAGGTCTGTGGTGTTGAATCATTTTATGCTGGTGAAAGTATTCAGAAGTTTCTTCTCTTTCTTGATCAATACTCCTAAGGCTTCGATGAGAGTTTTGAAATCACTGCAAGTAAATTTACAAGACCATGGTTACATAAATTATAACAAACATTATTACAAGCTATTCCAATGATGTGGAAAATGTTGTGGACCTGTTTTAATATTTCCCAGGGTTCTATTCTAAGTGAAAGACAAAACTTCAAAGTCCATAGAAAATTTTACTGGTACCTCAGTACTGAGTCTGACTGAATACATGTAATGGGAATGTCGTGCCATTCGAACAATGCGCGGCGAGCCCCAACAGCTAATTAATGAACAAGATTACCACTTCCGGCTCCATTCAGGCGTCTGGAATCCTTTGTTTACAACTGAAGACAGTTATTTATAAGATTGCAAGTGCCCAAGAATGCACCAACAACCGTTTTCAACAACAACAACAAAATGTTGAAATTTGACTTTAGGTTATACGCCACCATTAATATTTCTTATTATGTAGTAAATTTGGATGGCACACCTCCAGAAAATCCAATCCCATTATTTCGTTGCAACAAATGACCTACCTTGTTGGAAAGACTGATTTGTTCTGTCAAATTTATCGGCAATTTGAACATATGATGAGCGACTCATTTTTTAACCAGCCGACATGACAGACATTCACCACACAGAAACGGAAAATGCCCTAAAACTCCATGGGGGTACCCGACAAAAAGCTGTCACAATGTTGCTGTCTGCAGACACTGTTCCAGCTTTTTTGAATATTTTTCTTTGTCAAAATAAAATATCACTGATCAAACACACAAACATGTATCTACTTCACCTCAGTGTGTTTGTAGCTCTAAGCTGGAGATGGGCTTCGGCTCCTACTATTGCTTCTGCTTCTGCTGTGGCTTTATATATTTGGACCAAGAACGACCGAATGAGGTACCAGGTCTCTGGAATAGAGCCGCAGTTAATTTACCAAGGCAGGGCCGTCCCCTTGGACCATGGGCTCCTGGTCCCTACATATCTCTGCCAGAGCGTCCTTGGCCTTTCACACCTCTGCCATGGTGGCATTGACCTCGGTCCCATTCATACCTCTGTGATTTCTTTGGTCAAACTCACACCATGAGGCAGGGGGGAATGTCTCTCCAAACTGCCAGAATAAAAACACAGAACATTTTAGCACGGGGATTTTCACTTAGCAATAATATCAATGCCAAGTCTTATAATACTACTGTTGGGCTGAACTTCAAAATAATAATCTAGCTCATTTTACTGTAACATTCTGCCCTGTCAGTGTCTCATCATATCTGGGCCAGCCTATACACAAGATTTGTCCTGTAATTAAAACTGAAACTTCTCCACTAGCAGCGAATCTCATTTTCGTAAATCCTCTAAAAATAATTCATCACATGAATTGAAATTTCACACAATAAAATCAGAGGATGATCAAATTTATTGAAACTGGATTTGACAAAATGGTCCAAAATCATGCGGATAATCCAGGGTAGACACTTTAGGAAGCTATTATCTGAGTCTGTGCAGCTGAAAATGCCAAAGTCTAGACACATTGTTGTCTCGTGATCTTTACATGAGTATGAACCTGTCCTTGTTATTTTAATTTTTTTAGAGGTTTATCAAATTTAGTAAAATGACCAATTAAATTTTGTTAAAATTGATAGCTGAATTTTAATACAGTGATTGAATTATTACAGGATTTACTATAGCGAGCATCATTTTTAACTTACCTTGGCAAAGTTTCCTTTGTTCAATCTGCTGAACAATCATTGAAAGATCTCGTTAGTCATTCCTCCAGAAGCTTGTCCTTTTGCCACTCTAGTGACACTGGTGAGGTTCAATTCCCTACAAACAGAGAAATTATATTTCAACCAATTTTGAAGAACCTTCATTGCAGACTTAGTGGGGGAGAATAACTGAAGATAATGGGGCAATATAGCTAGAACTCAATACTGAATGTTTTTTTGCAACAGTTTTATTGGTATAAAATACTGGACACATGCTAAATTTTGTAACACTAACCGAAACACAATAATATTCATTTCCCAATTCACACAACGCGAGATAGATTGTCCCGGAAATATAAAAAATTTAGGATCATATTTGCATCACCCCCCCCCCCTCCTTCACCCAACCACGGGGTTTAGTAGTGGGGACTTAGCAAATGAAAGTTGTTAAAAATGCATTATGCTTCAATGCCCTACCCTCTGGGGCAAAACATTGAAGTGAATGCCTACTTTAAACCCCAACCAATTACAATTAATGTCCCATCCCCAGGTAAAAGAAACATTAACTAAATCCTCACATGAACTGAAAACGTGTGAAAGCACCACCCCTGGGAAAACTTGTTGTGAATCCTCAGGTAATCTCCCACTAAGCCCGACCCTTGCCCGAGGTTTGGAGATGTTGGGGGGTTGGGGGGAGGGAGGGGGGATTTTATTTGACTTCTGCTTCTGCATTACCCAACTCCTTGCACCAACTTCGCCCAGCTTGAAGCTATAGCCCAATTCGTAAAGGGTTTTAGACTCCATTATTCCACTTGGGGCGTATTGGTGCAGAGAACTTCCGCTAAGCACCAAAGGCCCTCACAATTAGTTTTAGTAATTGAATATTCTATTTTTCAAGAATATTATATTTATAATGTACATGCATACAAGATCCATCGGAACTTCATGTGGAAAATATCAACAGAATTGTTTTTCAGATAGATTTTCAGGAATAGTTTATCGATATATTATTCAAATTAATTGCGGGTGCCTTTGGTAAAAGTGAAAACGAGGCGACTACTTCCCGGAAGCACCTGTTCATAGGCCTAGCTACCTGAACCTTAAAAAGTGAAAAAAGCTATAGGAAACACGAATGCGACTAACGATCAGTAATCCAAGGCCTAGTGCCTGTGGTGTGTGTGGGGGGGGGGAGAGGGGGTCTAAATGAGCCTCATCTATTGACCTTAAAACTAAATGACGATGTGGTTGTAAATGCATGTATGACGTATGAATCAATTCTGAGCAATTAAAACAACTGTATTTTAACCAGTTCCCGCACATTTGCCGCCAAAAGTTCAAGAATGTACCATGGTTGTGGTTGTTGGAACATGTACACGGTCAGATTAGGCGCTCAGCTGATTGAAAAATATTTGATGAATCTTCACTGATCTCGTTAAATTTTGTATGGAAGAAATGCTTTGTCAAGACTTGTGTCACATTTGAGGATACAATACATGAAAATAGTCATACTTACGAAGATTGTTGCCGGCTATCGAGTAAATCGAGACTCGATCGCACATCACCTCACTGGTTTGGTTGCGACCGTTGCTTTTTGTCATGATCACGTGCTGGTGACGAATATTGCTGACGTAACACATACACCTAGCGGATGATGCCGGCAGACAGAGTTATGTCCCCTCTGAAAGCTCGTGTACATCTTGTTCGCCGTTGTACAAGAAGTAAATCCAAATGCTATCTTATTTTAAGCAAAATTGTAAGCATTCGGGACTTGATTTGAGAGGAGGCAACCATCACCACGCCTCACGCCTATGCGCATTCCCGGCATCTTACTGCTCTTTACCACGGTATCGTACTGCATGCCGCGTGCGCTTCGAAACGGTACCCCGGTACATCTATAGACATTCCGGTTCATCATGTAAATGTTTCACTTGACAGTCCAGTACTGTATATGCACCTATGTCACGCAATATTACGCAAGAGGGTTGACTTGAAAATACACTGAACAGTGTATGTTAATTTGTACGACGACTAGCAACCAAATTGCTTTATTGTACGTACCTTACTGTATAAGTTGTACGAAGTCACGCATCCGGCATCTCAAAAAACTTACTGGTTTTTCGGATATATACCAGATTTGGTAACTCAAAATACCAGATGTGGTAGTTCGATGATTTCAATATCAAAACTACCAGATCTGGTGTTTCAAAAAACTTCTCCGGATTACAAACTTCTGAATGTAGTATTTTAAATGTCCTATTATGGTAACTCAAGAAACTTGTGTGCTAACTACCATTTTTGGAAGCTGGAAGTTCCAAAACCAGTATCACACGTTCCAACAAGTGGTAGTTCAAACTACTTCCTTTTTACAGTGTATATGTTCTCTAATCTGTACATACTACTGTACTTGTATTCTCTTTCTGTATATGACTGTTTAACTTGATTTCTTTTGATTGGTGAATAAACAAACAAACAAACAAACAAACCTGCGTTGAAGCCTTTCACTACATAAAGCTAATCTGGCGTGAATACTCTTTGATAACAAATATCACGATGGAAATTAAATGAAGAACGATTTTTATCAATGTTGACCTTGTCTGACCACAAAAGTGTCCCCGAAATGACTTTAATGCTCAAAATTCGGGAGGTATCCCACTCAACTTGAACCCTATCACACAGAGAACTAATTTTAACCGTTTGTAAAAAACACTGCCATCAAAAGTCGCATTTGATGTCCTTGGCCGGTCGTCAATAAGAATTTCCTGGGGATTAGTGCCACTTCTCAATTTCCTAGCATTTTTCTCCAGGAATAACTATCCGACCTCAGCTGCTAATATGGAAACAAAATGTCTGCAAATTTATGTATTCCGGGGGACTCTGCTCTCCGAATATAATTTAGTTTCAAAAAGTTTGAACAACAACAAAACTTTTCGAAAGTGGAAACAACAGAATTTGTCAGGTACCGCTTTCGAAAAGTTTTGTTGTTGGTGGTGTTCAAACTTTTTCAAACTAAATTATATACGCAATGATCGTACAGCAACAACAACAAGAATTTTCGCACGTTGTCAACAAACAAATTTACTATAAACACCATGCAGGCATATATAAGTAATGGGGACTTAACAAACTCATGCAGCTCTTGCAAATATCTGTGCGACACAAATAAAAACACATTAATAAAACTATCCAGTCTCCTCGCATATTTGTCGCTTTGTCACAATAAAATTGCATGAATTATGAAAATCTGCTCGCAAAAACTGGTAGAAGACATTGACGCAGACGATCCACTTTTAACCATATTACTGTAGATAGTTTCTTGCTACCATGAAGACCTAGCATATTTCTAAATGAACCGCCTTCACAAATTCACTTCCTTGAAGACTAAACTGTGTTCCAGTTGTGATCTCCCAAACAGACTCGTCCACAAATTGGAGAAAATCTCCACATTTATCCATACATCTGCTATCGACTGAAACATGCCAGCTGAAACGTTTTGAAACTTTAAATCCATTATTGGCGATCCAGACACTGGCGATCCAGTACTTTGAGTACTTTCATTATCTTCTTATCAGCTAGGACATTTTCGGTCCACCTTCTTATATAAGGGCCCGTACTTAGTTTCTTCTGAACAGGGACACTCTTAGCCAAGACATTTTCAGCTTTCACACCGGACACATTTAACTAACGGACATTCATAGCCGCCACATCGGCTCTCCATGATGTTTTCTATTGCTGAATTAGTACCAATACCCAGTATCATTCTAGCCAGATTATTTTTTTCCGGATCGTCCCTGGGGTATATATATATGAATAAATTATGGAGTGAAAACTGATATAGTCTCCGAAATACACAATGGACGTTCAAAGAGATAATATGTCTATTGACTCTTCGCTACATCATATATTCAGTCCGACCTCCTTCGTTTGAAATGAAAACATTGATATGCTGCCGATATCAACTTGACAACGACATACAACATTCCAATATGTATATAACATAGACGAGAGCGAAGAATTGTCGAAACTGAGCATTTCACGAACGCAGTTCCGAAATAAACTGCGGTCACCAAGACAAGCATGTCGGCCATTACATTTCTGGGCTTGGTAATTATCACCGTAATTATCACCGTAGCACACGGTAAGTATTAAGGCATCAGACACTTGATTATACATGTAGTGCACATAAAAAAATCTTTTCAAATTTGAAGAAATACGTTTTAATTCCGATTTATTTGAACTCCTTGATATGGAAAGTGAAGGTACGGATATTCTCTA
>JAVTVY010055907.1:0-29496 GCA_036873755.1 Hanleya hanleyi | reverse complement strand
TGTTCATGTACTATGATTTTTTTAAATTTGTTGTTAATGCGGTTATATGGAATTGTTCTTTGAATTATGGACTTATCAGATCTGGTATATATTAACTTTGAGAAAAAGGCGAGAGAAAAAAGAACAAAAAAAACCTGTTAGCCCATTGGTTAAAGAGATTCATCACGGTTTTAGGAAAAATAACGGTTAACTAAACTCTAACATTACCAAAACTGAACCACCTAGTTTTTCTTTACCCAAACCACCACTTTATATGATGAAAACATTTAAATCTATTTTACAAAAAAAATGGTTGGAAGATAAATGATTGAATCAATAGATCTCAACCATTAGGCCTACAAAGTCAGGAAGAGGATGGTTTAAAAATCCTTGAAACAGAATTCATGAAATCCGTTGACGGGACCCAGACACATCCCTACCCTGCTCGACGCATTATCATGGAATCTAAGATTTTCAAATATCTAAGCCTTAAAATAGTCACTCGTTTAGAAATATTGAAATTTGAAGAGCATTTTGACGAGCAACCAGACAATAAAGCATATACAGATTCGCAAGTTATCAAGGGCGTTTTATCCTCTAAAATTTCTCCGTTTTCACTTGCAAATGTTTGCATTTCTCGACGACTATATAGGTCACAAACCGCTTGTAATATTATAACATTTTGATGTAGTGAATTATTCACATGGTCCCACTTTTCCTTATCTTGGCTATATCTATGTAACATTGATATGGTATATGTATATCACGTCCATAATATTATAACATTATGATGTCGTAGTGGATTATTAGTGGATTATCACGAATCATTCAGTTTTCGCAGTTATTTTGGCTACATGTATATCTCTACAACCAATATAACTACAAGTCAGGTGGCTATACGTGTCATTCCAATATGGAAAAGAGAGAGAGAAAAAAATATAAGAATGTCATGGCACGTATAGTTTCCTATAGGACGTCCTATATCATTAATACGAGGGTCCTAGAGAAAGTCTCAGAATCCTATAGGTTATAATGTCCTGTGCAATCGTTTCGGATTTTCTGAATAATCCTTTTGCATAACATGGTTCCTGAATATACCATATCATGTGAGAATGGCGATAAGTTCGTAATTATATAAGAAATCAGTCCTAACTTATATTCTAAGCTTCCCCAACGTCACGTCGAAGGTTTTCTGACAGATTGTCGTGAAATCTGTCAGAAATTAACTAATGCCGCGGCGGAAAGGTTGGAGGAAGCTCAGACTACTATATTATGTCCGTTAGAAATCACAAATGAGAAGCAAGAGTATATTGGTACCGAATGCACCAGGTACATAAATTCACGTTTGCAGTTTTATTTCCAGATTTTTCGATATTTGGCAAAGCATTCCACTCAAAGAGGATCAACAGTGGCATGATGGCAAAATCACGGTATGTATATTTTGGACAGATTACGGTAACAGTAATGCGCTGTAGAATTCATTGAAACGTGATAATGGTGTAAAAGCGAAATAGGCGTCGTCATTCTGTCGAACTTCCCTTGACATAATTGATATATATATATAGGGGATACTGGGGTGATCCGTTTTGTGTACGCTTCTTCGTAGTATAGTAAATCCTAGTCTCTTGCGGTCGTGTTGGTGAAATGTGTGCGTAAATGGGCGGAATTTTATTTGGGACGGCGGGATGCAGGGACAAAATTGTATTAACCATATCAAACGTCTGCATGATGTATAGAACATTTAAGCTAGTTTACAAAATATTTAACCCTACCTGGCCGTGGGCGAGGTCATTATGCCCCCCCTACCAAACTTTCTGCACTATCTCCGGAACGGCAAAAAATGGAGAGCAGAAACTCCGTGACTTTATCGTTTGTCGTATTGGGGTCATTTTGAGCCTATTTTCATAACCACCCGAGCAGAGAATCATGGGTAAATTCAAGATGGCGGCCACGTGGTGTACCAGAAAAAGGATGTTTTTGTCATATTTCTTCAAAATTTCTGCTTTTCCGCAATGAAAAGTGGCCAAAAGCTATTTTATTTCATATCACATTAATATTTGCTAATTTTTCATGCAGTGTTTGTGGAGAAATTGCAAAAATAAAAAAATCGGAAAATCTGACCGAAAAATCGACCAAAAAGGCCGTTTTTCAAAATAGCGTCACTGTGACGTCATCAAAGCGGCCATCTTATATTTTTTTACATTTTCTGGTAGACCTTGACCCAAGGGTATAGTGTAATAAGTTTCAGCCCCCTAGCTGAAGGGGTAAGAAAAATAATTAGCGGGGCCTTTTCGGCCCCCCCAGGCCTGGACAGGTCCCCAAAAACCCAGGCCAGATAGGGTTAAGCCATAGTGTGAGAGGTATATGAACCTGATCAAGTGCACTGTAACTTGATGTGGTGACAAAATCAGTATCAATCATATTTACAGTGTTTAGGGTGTTCAAATATGTTTAGGGTGAACACTATTAACCATATCGACATTGCATACAGTGCATAGGAAATATCAAGATACCCATATTGTACCTATATGTGGAGACAAATACATTGCGCTTTGATATAACGACAAATCATAGCCGCCTGTATGAACCTGACCAAAAAGATAAAAACTTGATCAAACAATTAGTGTCAACCACCACACACTGTGTATAGTGTATAGAGAATTTAAGATATTGTACCTTTATGTGGAGAAAAGTACTCTAATGTAGGGGCATATGAAACTCATCAAATAGAATGTAATTTGATGTTGGGACAAGAACAGACAACAACAGTATCCCCATGCTAAAGCCATTACCCATAATGTGGCAGTATTTGAACTTGATCAAATACACTAATATTTGATGTGGGACAAAACTCTACTCAAACATACCAACAATGTGAATGGTGCATAGAACATTAAGATATTGTACATGTACTTTACATATTACATTAGAAATACATTGCACTCTGATTCAGGAACAATATATTTACTGGCCCATAATGTTACTTAATGTGGAGACGTGAAATTAAGTAGCTACACATTTATCTATTCAGCGGCACTGTGAATATGTTTACCGGATGAGATTGTCCAAATAGTGACTTTCTGACGAATTACTGGGATTTACAGGAAAATAAATCTTTCAACATAGAATCATGTTGTCCACACGACCGCTAGAAATAGCTTAAATCCATCACAGCAGTTGGGGGGGGGGAGGGTTCTCCAGATTTAGAGGTGAAAAATTCGTTTTTATCTCGTTTCACGAGGTAAAGGGGAGATATTGTGAGGGGGAAGAGGATGTCGGTGTCGGTGTCCCCGGTTTTAGGTTTTTGGATATATACATATATATGTATATAAATAAAAAAAATATGGGGAGAGGGAGTGGGTATTCGACCTGGTGGTTCAGTTGTGGCACTACCCCTGGGGATTCCATGTGTGCTCCAATGATAAAATCTCTATGATAGACTTCTTCGTTTAGCTGAAGTGCCCATGTACATCTATACATGAAAAGTTTGCTGCAGTTGTCAACTGTCACTGGATGATTATCATACTTGACACACATGTGTGCTATGATTAGATGATGTACCTGTGCTATTTGTGAGATGAGATATAAATTTTTGTTCAAATTATGGCAAATGATAGAGTTGTTTGCTTAGAAAAATAGTACATTTAGGCATTCTACATGTCCACATGAACATATACAAAGAAACTTTGCTGCAGTTATCAGCTGTCAATGGATGATTATGACAGTTGATACACATGTTTCCTGTGATTGGAGGACGCATCTGAGCTATTTATCAGATGAAATATTAATTTGTGTCCAAATTATGAGGTTTTGAACTTAGTAATTTGGCAATTATAAGATTTTTTGTTAGACAAAATGTACTGAAAAGTCTGAATTTGTCATGTTTCATTGGATGATTATGAAACTTGGTACACATATTTCATATGATTAGAGAATGTGCCTGTGCTATTTATGAGATTAACTATAAATTTTTGTTCAGATTTTGAGGGTTTCGTCTTAGTAATTTGCGAATGATAATGTATACAAGTACACCTGTACATGGAAAGTTTGCTGAAGATGTCAGCTTTCATTGGATGAGTTTGACACTTGCTACACAAGATTAATGTGATTCGAGGATGTGCATGTGCTATTTAGGAAATATGACATGAAATATTAATTTTTGTCGAAATTATCGCAGTTTAAACTTTGTACGTTTCCATTTATAGGGTTTTTGTTAGGCAAAAAATTACTTGTATCTCTGTACATGGAAAGTTTGCTCTACATTTATGTTTTCAATACTGCTGCAGTTTCAGGGGGAGACCCAGCAAGGCGAGATGTTGGGGTTCTCAGAACGCGTGTTCTTCAATACCTTTAGAAGTACATGTACGGACAATTTTGCTGCTATCGTCAATGGCGTATAAAGTTATAATAGTTACATATATTAACACATTTTTGCCACTTATTTGATTTATTGTTTTGGCGTTTGAATGTGTTGAAAGAGAAATTTGAAAAAACAACAACAAAACAATAGACCGCTGTTTATCTATTAAACTATATAAGCAACAATTCCTGTGAAGTATATATACACAGGTGTGAAAGTATATTTTTATGCATCACTGAAACAAATAATACAAATTTGTCCGTATTTTAAATGCTATTCAAGAATAACTACTTTTCTACCTCCATAACTGGAGAACCCTTTTTCCCCAGACCTGTTTAGGGAGAACAGTCGTGTTTTCGTTCCGGATTTTGATCACATGGCCTTGATGTTCGAAACGGTGTTTGCGAAAGTGAAGTGCTATTACCATCATACGTAAAGATTTGAAGCTAAACTGACACACAGATATCTGTTAGAGTTCGTCGCAATAGTGGGTTCGACTAGATAATCTTATGAAATGGTGAAATGTCGCTATATGGCTGAAATATTGCTGAATGCGACGTTAAACCTTAATTCTCTCTCTCTCCTAAAATGGTGAAAATACCCGATTGTTACCAGAGCTACTACTCACCACTCCGATTTTTCACCGTGAAATCGCGCGCCAAACGTCATGACAGTGGGAATCGACTGGCCTCAGATCACTAAAATGTAATCCCGATCCGTTGACCCCTTTAGGCAACCTCTGCCAGAGAAGTGAATTGTTTAAAAGAAAGATTCTGCCTCTGTGGTGACGAATAATCGAAGGCCAGTGGTAATTGTTTGGAGTATGATATGTGTTAGGTTTGATTTTAACTCGGGAGTCTAATTTGGGTGCCTGTGCACCGCTTTCTCAAAAAGTATGAGGTCATTTGTACGAAGTACTTGTTGTCGAAATATGGTAGTTTAGACTTTATTAGGGAATCGACGAGATGTAATTACAATTACGTTAGCAAACCTGACAATGTAAAACTGTCAGTGATCTGAGGCCGACTGACCGCACTGTTTGTCGCGCGACAGATACACAGGTGTAGGCCACCGTGTTGTATTCACTTGCTATATACATGGTATTCTCTCCCTTTTTTGCAGCATCACAATCCTGCTGTTACTGGCTGTTGTTGTTGGTTCTAGCCTGGCTCTCAGAAACAAGAGGACTTGCAACCCTGCTCTGAATTCGAACAGCTGGACTCATATCCCAGGAGGCTTGAAGCATGTATCTGTGGGACATTCCGGTGTATTTGGCGTGAATGCACACGATTCGATTTACTATCGACACCCCAGTCGAGGTCAAGACGGATCCCAAGGTCAAGTATGGCAGGGGTTAGACGGTCGTCTTAAGCAACTTGACGTTGGTAATAATAACATATGGGGCGTCAACAGCAACGATGATATATTTATACGGTTGGGTATCAGCGCAGGTAGCCCAAAAGGAGTTAGTTGGAGGCATATCTCAGGTAAACTGAAACATGTGAGCGTTAGTCAACACGGGCATGTATGGGGAGTCAACAGTGCCGATAACATCTTTCGGAGAGTAGGAGCCAGTAATGCCAACAAAGCTGGGACAACCTGGAGACATATTTCGGGAGGTTTGAAGCAGGTATCAGTTGGCTTAGCGGGCGTGTGGGGCGTGAACAGGAACGACCAGATTTACTACAGGCGTGGGACGTACGGTGATGTCGACAATGATGGATCCAGCTGGCAACAGATAGACGGAGCTCTGAAATATGTCTCTTCCGGTGACGGAAAGGTCTGGGGAGTGAATGGAAACGACGACATTTTCTATCGTAACGGGATTACTGCCAACAATCCTGTTGGCACTAACTGGATCCATGTATCCGGCAAGCTGAAACAGGTTGAAGTATGGAGGAGCGTATGGGGAGTAAACTCGAATGACAACATATTCGGACGACTAACCTAACCGCAATTACTCGATGTATCTAGAGGAAGACGGAGTTGGTAACGCATCAGCAAGACTGCAGAAACCTTGTGCTGTGACGTCAGTTTTAATAAGTCAGCATGGATATTAATCTATCATCCAGACTGCAGAAACCTTGTGCGATAACCTCAACGTTGATAACTTATGGACATTGATCTGTCATCCAGACTGCAAAATCTTGTGCGATAACCTCAAATTTAATAACTTATGGACATTGATCTATCATCCAGACTGCAAAACCTTGTGCGATGACCTCAACTCTGATAACTTATCATGGACATTAATCTATCACCCAGACTGCTGAAACTTTGTTCTATTATCTCGACTCTGATAACTGACCATGAATATGTGTAGGTTCAATAACCAAATAAACCGTCACTGCTGATTCAATCTTTCAATAGTGTTTCTGCTCAACTTCTATTTTCTCACAGTATGATTCTGTATTCTGCGTAACTCGTTACCGCCCCTTCCACAAATCACATATCAGATCATGTGACAAAGTCCTACATCATCGGATCAGTGCAGGATCAGATATGCGCATCAATATCTGTATCATTAACCATTAGATATTGATATCGACCAGAGTCAGTCGGATTCAATATCAGCTGATCAGAATCCGATCGAATGAAAACAAACTAAAGACAGATCTACGGACAAAATTGCAAACATTTCCCATCATACATTGTTGGTGATAAATCACTGTGGACAACAATATCTCAATCCCACAAGGCCTGCATGGGTGGGGGGCATTATGGCCCCCTATCAAACTTTCTCTCCTTTCTCTGGAACGACAAAAAATGAAAGCTGAACAATCGTAACCAGACGGTTGTAATTTTTAGTTTATCATATTGGGGTCATTTTGTTCCTATTTGCGTTACCCACCAAGTGGCCAATCATGGGCAAATTCAAGAGAGCGGCCATGTGGGGTACCAGAAAAGTGATATTTTCGTAATTTTTCTTCCAAATTCCTGCTTTTCTTCGGGACAAATTAGAAAAATTTATTTAACATCAAATCAGACTTACTATTTTCTTTGCAAATAGAGATAAATAAAAAAATGGAAAAATCTGATCGAAAAGTCGACTAGAAAATGCCTGTTTGAAGTGACCATCTAGGATTTTTTTTTTACATTTTCTGGTATACAGCTTGTGGTATGTTTCAGCCCCTAGATCAAGGGATCAGAATAATTAGGAGAGCATTCCCCCAGGCCTAGACAGGTCCCAAAAAGCCCAGGCTAGATAGAGTTATTACCGAAATTAGTTACACAATAAAACTTTAGATCATCAGATATAATTTAGTCTTATATAGCCACATGTTGACGACAGAGTGCAGCAAAACTTACAAATACGTAGATCAGAGGGATACTTGGTAGCCTCTCACTGGTATCACATTTGACAATGTACAATACGGCTTACAAAAGATAATGACTTTATTTCAGACTCCGGGTCCATATGAAAGACAGAATAATACAGACGCACAAAAAAGTAACAAAGATAAATAAATTAACATAATTGCACAATACATGAATCTGTGAGCTAGGCAGTTTGTCTGCCAAACTATTTAAGAGAGTTCAAATCAAATTTATTTTACAATTCAATATATCAATTTGTTCCAGTACTGAACAAGTTTGGAAACAAAAAATCCTTCTACTGGAATACATTTCACCAGTGAGTTTTGACTCAAAAATAATCTACTAAGGAAACGGTAAACATTCTTCCGCAGTAATTCAGGGAAGGGTGGAACATTATTAGACACAAATGTTCCAGATGCGCTGTGGCGAATGATTAAGCACAACAACCATCTGAAGGCATTATTGTAACAAACAATTATTTTACGCAAGCAAGCCTTCGTAAAGTTGCACCATAATGCAGGACAATACAAGTTTGTGCAGTAAGTTTGAAACAGGGAACATTTGACAACCATAGAGCAGACCCCAAACTCTCTGATAAGCATATTTGCCCTGATACACAGTGCTCGGTGTTGTCTTATCATATCTTCATTATCACTTAAGGTGATATTTAAAATATGACCCAAATAAGTATGCGAGGTCACATATCTCAGTTTCTCATTACATAAAATGAAGTCAGGTAGCCTGTTAAACTGAACATTCTTAGACTCAATGAGCATACAGACTGATTTCTTGGGGTTATACAGTATCCCATGATCACATGCATATTCTTGACAAATTGATAATAGCTGTTGTAAAGCAGGAGCGGAAGGAGCAATAAGACCCATATAATCAGCAAAACATAAATTATTAACAGAGACATTTCCAATTTTGCAGCCAACAATTAGCACCATTCAATCTGGTAGTCAGTTTTGACATCATGGTAATTGTTCTTCCCTTTCTACTAACTGATATCTATAGTATCACCCTGCTGGACGTAACCATTTCTCCAATCGAGAATATAACAATTGCTTGCTGATCGCACCTTCGCGCCACTACAGAGTTAATCGTGTCCGGAATTGAATATATGGCATTCCAAAATCCTGTTTTTCGGGGGGCGAAAATGATGATTCCTTTATGACGATGCATTTTTTTTTTCACAGAAAACGAGTAGGTCGACCTCCTGTTTTTCTCCATTTTATAATGTCCGTTGGACGGGAAATACTCTAACATGCATGAAAACAAAATAATTTCTTACGTTTTCTCTAGAATGTAGGTCGAATTTGACAAATTTTCATACATTTATGGAGTTTTTCGGAAAGTTGAGGAAGGTTTAGTTTTCAATTTCAATAGTTCACCTGTCTCCAGAAATAATGGCATGCGTGTGCCCATTAAAAATATATATACTTTTACAGGGGTTTTGTTAAAGATTTTACATCTATTTAACCCGAACCCATGCCTGTTTTAGACGCACATCATTTAGGTGTGGAATGCACCCTTATTTAAGTGGTGGCCATCTTAGATTTCAAGATGCCCGCCGTCAGAAACCTATTTTTGTCAATATATTTATGACGAAAAGCGTGATGAATTTGATTTCGGTGGCTACATTCACATTTTCAGTTGCAAGGCTTAATATGGTGACTATATAGACATTGCCATACGAAGCTTACTTTCATCAATATAGCCTTACCTAAGTCCATTGTGAATTTGATTCCAGTGGATATATCCACATGTTCAGGGGTAATGCTACAGATAGTGGTACATCAGGCATACTTCAATGGCAGCTATTGTGGAGTTCAAGATGGCCTCCATCTATTCTTGTCAATATCTCGTTTGTCTGATCGAGTCCGGAACTTTGCTTTAGTGGATATACCTGCAATTTTCTCTGTCAGAATGGGAAGAAACGGGCAAATTCATCAGGATGTCTGCTCTTTATGATTCAAACACTCTGTTTCACAAAATTCTGAAGTCGAAACTGGAGATCAGAATTCAGTTATATGAGGTTGACATTGAATCCTATATGGTCCTACAAGATGGAAGGGTCAAGCATATTGGGGTCAATAGTCTGCCATGGGGGATTTAAAATATCACAATAGGTTTTTGAATTTCCTAGGGATTTTTATCCCATTGGATCCTATAAGATTTTTATTTTGATTGTTCACGCTCTAGCTCAGCGTGACGGACCCAAAGATCCAAATTTCATTTTGAACCGAATATTTTAGGTATTTTCGACCCAAATATTTTTGGTACGTCACGTCTATACTCAATACTTTTGACAGAGTAGAACAACATCATTAGCAGTCAAACGAAAGTTCTACGATAGCAGTACAGCACTATCGAGATCTGAGATTAGTCGGCCTCTGCTCGTGGAACATTCAACTTGCTATAAGATCTGAGTCGAAGACCTGATCACGGAAGCAAAGCAGCATTACTAATGGGAACCGATGAGATACTGGGTAGAGGTGTTATCGCAATATATGGCTCACTTTTTGCCAGATTGAACACCAGCCCTGATAAAATGGCACGCCATACGAGGTTCTGAAATGACGGAGTGCATTAGTGGAAAAAGCTGTCTTTGAGCATTTCTGGAAGCTATCCCTGTTGTATAATGGACTATATTAAAGTTCAGTGAATGGGTTTTGTTTTCTTAACTACTTACTATAGAAGCATCTTTGATACAAATGTCAAATAAGAAAGGGTTGCGAGGACAAAGAACGCGAGATGACAGTTTCTTCCGAAGCTTTGAACACATGCATCACATCGTGAATCAGCGTCAGTTGTGCTAAATGGGAAGAGGTATTGGAATAGTCACTTTGATAAATCTATGAAGGATACTCATGATAGGACTCAATAAATGAAAAAAATCATCTGTCCGAGATTTTCGTGAAGCCAACCGTATTCTGTTCTCAACAATGGCAAAGCTTGACGAGGGATAGCAGCTTTCTCAAATTCTGGTCTGAGAAAGACGATTGCATCTGGAAATTAGGGAAAGTGAAACTTTCAAGGTGCTCCAGGAATTGTTCCTACACATACAATGCAAAACTGGATTCTTTTTACACAATATGCATAGACAATCATGGAAAACCAACATGGCTACCCTCATCGTTAACTCTTACATCTAATGTGGAACGATTTCATGCATTCTCCGACAATTCAGAGAGTGGTCATTACACAACGTTGGAGCTTTGGTTGTGAAAACTCGTGGCTTTAGCGAGTGGAATAAAGGCTAAAATGTGTTAAGATAAGGGAATATTGACTAAAATAGTTTTAACATAGTGGCTATTTTGAAATTCAAGATGAGCCTAGCCTAGACCCTGGATTTTAATGATTAAAATGGAAACATCGAGATCCCTGGCCTACATACACTTGAGGTTATTTGCTAAATTCAAAGTCCAAACATCCACAAATGTACATTAGTACAAAAATTCAATAGTGGTCTGATGGGACTAGCTTGCAGACTAGAAGCTTGTGATCCGTGATCCGACATGGACAAAACTGGGTGTTACATGGTGGTCATTTTGATATCCACAATGACGAAATCAGAAATGGCCACCCTAGAGGTTAAGGAAGAAAAGGCAACATAGAAATTCTTGATCTACATTTTTTTTAGAATTAGTTTAGCCTTATTCCCAAGAAAGGAGCCAAAATCCCCACAAACTCAAAATTTGGTACATAAGACTAGACCCTGGAGGTTGGCTAAATAAATTTCTTTGGATGACATGAACATGACGTCGACAGTAAGGCTGTACAAACATCTTTTCCCTGTTGTAACGGTGTCACGTTTCCAAGATCAACTTTGTTATGAGAAGCAGTAATAATATATTTACAGCACACGCAGTGACCTAATTATCCTCTTTCGCGAATTGGAGTCATCGGGGCCATGGGCGAATTGATGAATCGAAAAACAACACAGTTTCCGTGTTAAGAGATTATTATTTTGACCCCCTTTACTATTGGTTAATATCAGTGAAATTGTACATATGAAATGTCAATGGCTGCATAATATTGTACCTTTATCCTTTTTTCTACTTCAACCTTCCTCGGGGAAATGGCCCGGGGATTATATTCAGCAAATCTCAGTTTCCTACTCTATGGTTCATATATTTTCCAGCTAAAATAGTAACGTTTTATTCCAGTATTGAGTTGGGAGGGATAGATGGGCGGTGTTATTCAACTCCAATAAAGAGTGTCTGGGTCCCTTTTCGATTTTCTTCGAACTGATTTATTCCACGGGCAAATGGTCCTGCAATATTTCTAGGAACTCTCAGTTTCCTACTCTAAGGTTTATACACTTTTCAGAGTTAACTAGATGTTACAAGAATTGATTTTTTTACACACAAAATAGAAGATATTATTATATCACTTAATACATGGTATTATACCATCTCAGGCACGTATCGAAATACAAATTCTGGAGAAAATTTGTGGCATAATTAGGTCAATGTACCTTTTAACAAGAGACACCGCCCCCTTCTTTAAAGAACATTCTGGACAGCTGACAGGTGCGAACGATGCCCCCCCCTTGGACGCGCCAAAAAAAAACAGAAGAAAAAAAAACAAAACAAAAAAAAACAGAGAAAACAAAAACAAAAAAAAAAGCAAAAGGGAAAAGAAAGGAAGAAAAAATGCCCGTTTCCAGGCTCGTACGCATGCTCCGTTCCAGTAGTGACGCGTCAGTTCACTCAACAATGGGTTTACCACGACAGTCATGAAATGACATATTGAGAAATTTTAATGAGTTTTCCTTCTTTTGTTGTTTCGGCTAGCGTCGTCACTCAATGGTTCACTTTTCTCATAAGCAATAAAACGACTGTTGTGGGCAAGATCTAGTGTTGCTCTAGATGGAAATATGACGCAAGAAAACTCGATGATGAAGCCGAGATTGATTTTATTCAATCCTCCAAGTTCCAATAATAAACGTATACGCAATTGAAACAATAACCAGCAGTAGGTCACAATCAAAGTTCTTGTAGACAGATCGTACAGTCTATATATCAAGTCATGATGTTATATGACTTCTGAGACAACACGCCAAGTGTCTCAGGAGACCAGATGTTAAAAGTCTAGCCTAGTGTACAATACCTCAACTTAAATACAGTCGAGTAAACAAAACACTTCACATAGGCTTGGTCTAACCTCTAGTTTCTCACAATTCAAACACTTAATTAGGGATCTACCGGTATGACAACTTGCTCGCTGGTCATTAACTAAGCACAGCTGTGGACTCTTTGAATCGCTCTGCTCGTTCCTTCTCATTCTCATTGTGTTTCATTTCATTTGGTAAATGGCCGTAGTGATTGAAAAATAACTGTGTTGTGATATATTCTATGCCTGGACTTCCCTGAACTTTCTGTCTGACGTTGTGAAGTTCCCACTGATTGACAGTAGTGCGTGTGGTGAACAGTGTGTAATTTACAGGAATGGGTCATGCCCTTATGAACTCAAAGACAATTTACTCTGATAACTTTCTCGGAACATTTTGGACTGAATCCTCAATCAGGTTGGTAACATGTATTGAACAATCGTGCTATATATATTCCTTCTCATTCACCAAACGCTATATAGACGATCTTCTCGCTGTGGATAATCGCTATATAAATGACGCAGTGAAGGATATATATCCACCTTCACTGGATTTGAAGGAAACTACAGATAGCCCTACAGGCACATATTATTTAGATCTCTATCTCTATAAAAATGAAGCGGGCATTCTCTCTCGTCGACTTTATGACAAAAGAGATGATTACAATTTCGACATCGTAAACTATCCCTTTCTGGATAGTAATATTCCAGTGGGACCTGCATATGGCGTATACATATCTCGCTTAGTAGCATTTGCTAGATCCTGTGTTAAATGTGATGATTTTAACCAACGTCACAAAACATTGTTGCAGAAACTTATAAAACAGGGCTATTCCACCAAGCGCCTCCACTCAAAGTTTCTCAAATTTGGCGATACATATCGCATGCTGATAGCAAAATACGAACGTAGCGTGCAAGATCTATGGCGCTACGTTTCGTAACTTGTGTCTAATTCCGCTTAACCCGGGGCTAGGGGCCGTATGAACCCATGTACTTCAAGAACCTCATGGCACTCATATGAACAGTCACAATCAAAGCGTGACTGAGATACATCATTTTTAGATGACGACTTTACAACGAATATTATGGATTAAGATTACTGATCAGCGATACGGATTTGATATTTTTGGAACATCATGATGTCTTGCCGGCATCATTGAAAACTGTTGACCGCTTCTCTCTTGCAGGAAACAGCCTATGTTTATGTATACTATGATTGTCTTTTTGAATTTGGTGCTAATACTGTTATATGGAATATGAAATAGGTCTTTGGATTATGGACGCGGATATTCTCTAATGGACGACGGCTGGATTATGAATGACGGACTAGACGCTTGTAACTGTACAAGCACTTATCTGTTTGAAACCTTTACTAATCCAAGATATTTCATTTCTATATATACAGCGTAAATTGGCTCACTATTCAAGTCTACAATTAAAGTATACCCTTGGCCTGATGTGTCAAATCTCTTGTCTGTACCAGTTACCATTTATCGTTATCAGCTACCTCAAATTGTCGGTGTTTCCTGACCACTTCAAATGCATAGAGCGGGTCAGTTTCCTAGCTTCTATCCAAATAGCAGAGATACGCCCCCAAACTCTAACATACTATAGTGTATGAAATTACAATAAACTTTCCAAAACTGATTTAGATAAATGTAAAAACTCAAATAGATACATATATGATTTTCTATATAATAACCTGATCAAAATATAAATGAGCCTAAAACCTTCATTATCTCATTCGATATTTTACATACCTCCGTTACCACAAGTTAATTGTTAGTTCTCCCAACAACAATTAACTCATATACTATCAATCAATCATTGACATGTTCCAAATGTTATATTAGCAAGACAACAAAAGCAAATTTATCAAATCATGAATCACTACTAGGTTAAAATAAGCCATCAAAAGGATGGTCAGGGAAATATGAAACCAAAATAAATGTTTTTAAGGCGTGCACTCCTCTAACATTCACTTGAAATTTCACATACCCTCCCTACCGGAAGTTAAATGTCCATTCTGCAGAATGACATTCAACACAGTTTTCCAATATAATGTCAACCGAAGGTTGGGGAAAATCAAATCCACAGGCCGGCCGGACCTGGGACAAAACCGCCATAGGCGTGTTAACACCAGATGATACCGAAGTTTGCTCTAGAGTCTTCGAAAAACAAAAAAAACAAGGAATACACGAAAATTTACACAGCTTGCAACGTTGCATAATACGAAAAATAATAAAAGACAGTATGCATACAAACAAAATTGAACCAAATACGTACGTCACTTCAACTGACATCTGCCTGTCAGGATGCTCGCTTTAACTCATTCCAAGGGGATAATGTTACTCATTCGGAAGTCTAGACATATTGACCTACAATCTGGATACAAATACGTAATGCAATTGAAATAAATCGCTATACTCGTTAATTTTACCAGCTCGTCATTTAATATCCTTATAGACTCAATCTAAGCACCCTCAAAAGTTAAATCAGAACGATATCGTATCTTCCACCACTAGTGGACTATTTATCACCACGCTTATCTAACGTGTCAAAATCTCATCGCTTGCCGATTCTTTAGTTTTCACACCTTAATCATGCACAGCGGCATCTCAAAATATCAGCATTTCTGCTCTTGCCTTGGCAAACACAACATCGTCGACATCTAAAAATCTACAAGCATGGGCCGCATCGCGCCCTGAATCAAAATCTGATTCCACGTCTGAACAAAATTCAGTTATTCATCAAAAGGCTAGGTCAAGCTATCGTTAGTCAAAAATGAAAGACTCCTTTGCACATATGCTCAATCAAAACTTCTCGTTAACCACTCAACGTTTGCAACTGGTCATAACGTTAACACTATGTTGACCCTAACAATCAAAATAACAACGCGCATTATTCAATCCCTACCACTACAGGGCATCTCAATGTTGTTGCAACAAACAAACAAACAAAAAATATTCACCACAGACACAATTATTCTGTGGTTATGTCTCAAACAGTCTTCCATAATGTCTACTTCAAACCACTAGTACTTACATGTACTCAGTGAATCTCAGGACCTGTCGATCATGAACGCGATAATTCTAGTTCTATTTAGCCAATATTACGTTACGTGTTTTAGCCTACCCGCTAACTCATTTATGGCAACTAATCGCGATAACATCCAGTAACATAAAAATCATTGTGGAACTACTTCACAATATTATCGTACAAACTTCAGAGGTTAGATTTATCAATCTGCAATTTACTAAATTTACCAGTCACAAAGGAATTCATATAATCTACCAATTTCACCATTGGGCATGCAGTATTATCCATTCTTAAACAAAACATGCACAATATACGAGAGATGTCAACAATTCATATAAGGCACAATTATGGCATATATATAACACGATTGTTCAATACATGTTACCAACCTGATTGAGGATTCAGTCCAAAATGTTCCGAGAAAGTTATCAGAGTAAATTGTCTTTGAGTTCATAAGGGCATGACCCATTCCTGTAAATTACACACTGTTCACCACACGCACTACTGTCAATCAGTGGGAACTTCACAACGTCAGACAGAAAGTTCAGGGAAGTCCAGGCATAGAATATATCACAACACAGTTATTTTTCAATCACTACGGCCATTTACCAAATGAAATGAAACAAACTGTACCTGTAGATATTGTTCCATGGAATGGACTCGGTCCAGAGGTTTCTGATACACGCTGTCACGTCACCAAGAAAGAAGAGAAACATGTCGCTGTTATAGGAAGGAACACTGCTTGGGTCGAAATACTGCATTGACTACACACAGAAGAGAATATGAAAATACACATTTTAGTTTCGTCCGTCACTGTCGATGATGGGACTGGACACTTCATCGATCAGTCGGTGAGCGTGGAACATGGCTCCTCGTGTGTCTGTCCGTTGGGTGCCAGGCGTGGTTGGCACCGGTCTGTGTCGTGACATCTCCCTTTGGTCGATCACTGCTGGCGTAGCCCATATCATCTCCATGACATCTCCGCCGTAATCCAGCACCGTCCTACAGTTCTGCTTTAAATCACAGCACATTCCATAGGCCCATTTTCACCTATTTTGAAACACAAAGTGCCAAACGCAATCGTTTGGAGCACGCTGTCAAAGTTCGCAAGAACTACATGATGGTTGATTGGAGAAACGTTGAGAAGTCCGAGGGGCGTAACACGATGGCCACATTCTGGGGAGTTTGAACGGCATGCTGACACTAATCCAGCCATACTCTGACCGGCTCCGTCATCTTTTTTCCTGCCCCACGTTTTTCCTTCTTTTGTTGTTTCGGCTAGCGTCGTCACTCAATGGTTCACTTTTCTCATAACCAATAAAACGACTGTTGTGGGCAAGATCTAGTGTTGCTCTAGATGGAAATATGACGCAAGAAAACTCGATGATGAAGCTGAGATTGATTTTATTCAATCCTCCAAGTTCCAATAATAAAAGTATACGCAATTGAAACAATAACCAGCAGTAGGTCACAATCAAAGTTCTTGTAGACAGATCGTACAGTCTATATATCAAGTCATGATGTTATATGACTTCTGAGACAACACGCCAAGTGTCTCAGGAGACCAGATGTTAAAAGTCTAGCCTAGTGTACAATACCTCAACTTAAATACAGTCGAGTAAACAAAACACTTCACATAGGCTTGGTCTGATCTCTAGTTTCTCACAATTCAAACACTTAATTAGGGATCTACCGGAATGACAACTTGCTCGCTGGTCATTAACTAAGCACAGCTGTGGACTCTTTTGAATCACTCTGCTACTGTACAAACACTTATCTGTTTGAAACCTTTACTAATCCAAGATATTTCATTTCTATATATACAGCGTAAATTGGCTTACCATTCAAGTCTACAATTAAAGTATACCCTTGGCCTGATGTGTCAAATCTCTTGTCTGTACCAGTTACCATTTATCGTTATCAGCTACCTCAGATTGTCGGTGTTTCCTGACCACTTCGAATGCATAGAGCGGGTCAGTTTCCTAGCTTCTATCCAAATAGCAGAGATACGCCCCCAAACTCTAACATACTATAGTGTATGAAATTACAATAAACTTTCCAAAACTGATTTAGATAAATGTAAAAACTCAAATAGATACATATATGATTTTCTATATAATAACCTGATCAAAATATAAATGAGCCTAAAGCCTTCATTATCTCATTCGATATTTTACAATATGGATCGGAAAATGATACGATGATGTTTAGTTTTAATCATTTTAACATGGTTACAGTGGCGTTGGAAGCGGAGGGGCCAGCCCGCCCCCCCCCACTTTTGATTTAGGGGGGCCCGAATATCTTTTGGCCACCCACTTTTCAGCATCCTTAACTGATCATGTCCCCACATAAAAATTACAGATAGAGTGCCAGGACGTGTACGTGGTGGTGAGTTATAAGCCCGTTTTGTTAGTGTCAAACCAAGAGGTCAAATGGAGTCCGGCATATTCTTCAATATTGATGCGGGTTTATACGAAACAAATGTGAAAATAGAACCATAAATCTATATACATTGTGTTCAGATTTGTTTCCGGGAAAACAGGTAAAACGCATCTACGGCAACCGGAGCCCCCGGAGCTTCCGGGGCCTAGGCGGCCCCTGGAGCCTCGCCTGTAAAGCTGTGAGGATCGCTCATTTTAGCTTTGTGTAAATGAATCGCTATCATA
Organism: Hanleya hanleyi; assembly: GCA_036873755.1. Classification (NCBI taxonomy): domain Eukaryota; kingdom Metazoa; phylum Mollusca; class Polyplacophora; order Lepidopleurida; family Hanleyidae; genus Hanleya; species Hanleya hanleyi. The sequence goes on along the minus strand of JAVTVY010055907.1, from coordinate 11,016 downwards.
CTGATTCTAATGTTCCATGATGTAAAGATCATCGCGTTTTTTTATGTGATAAATATAACTAAGAAGTCAAATGGATTCAGCCATGAAGTATGATTTTTTTTTCAATTTCGACGAGTGCTTATAAATGTGAAACATACGTGAAAATATAGAACCAAAAATCTGCATACATTACGTTCGATTTTATTTCTGGGAAAACGCTTAGAACGCGTCTCTGGAGATCTGGAACTTCGGAGCTTCCGGGGCCTAAACGGCTCGTGGACCCTCGCCTGTTGGGCTGTGAGGATTTCCTTGTTTTATCTTTGTGTGAATGAATCGTATCTGTAGGCATATTGGTTTCCCTCCCAAGAACTATAAGTCATCTTTTTGTATGTTTTAAATATAACTAGAACGTCAAATGGATGAAGGCATGAGGTGCGATATTTTTAATATCGATGCATGCCTATAATTGCGAAAAAAAATCGTGACAATAGAATCATAAATGTGCATGCAGTATGATCAGTTTTATTTCCGTTCAAAGCGCATCTCCGGCAATCTAGGACCCCGGAGCTTCCGGGACCTAGGCGGCCCCTGGACCCCTGTGATAATGGTCCCCCACTTTCAATTACGTTCCGACGTCACTGGGTTAGCCTACGAGGTATATCGGCCCAAAGCATTAGTATTGTGTTTCCATTATTGTGCTAGTTTAATTGTTGAAAATCGCTCAGAATGCATCTCAGGCCATCTAAGGTCCCAGAGCTGTATAATATAACCCTAAATCTGCATACATTATGTTCAGATTTAATTCCGGGAAAGCGCTTAGAACGCAAGTAGTATATATAGGCCATTTAAACCCCCATTTCACCCGGATGTAAATATGACGTCACTTCCGGTTGGGTTGAAAGAGGCGTGGCCTTTGGTACATGTCTAGACTTGTTGGTGTGTGTTGATGTACTGGGGTTTTTCCCCACAATGGCGGCCTTTTAGTCGCCCATGTTGGAAAATGGCGGCATTTTTAGTCGGCCATGTTGGAAAATGGATGTCCAAATTTTTAGTCGGCCATGATGGAAAATGGATGTCCAAATTTTTAGTCGGCCATGTTGGAAAATGGATGTCCAAATTTTTAGTCGGCCATGTTGGAAAATGGTGGCATTATAGTCCGCCATGTTAGAACATGGCGGTATTTTAGTCGGCCATGTTGTAACATGGCGGCATGATCGCCATGTTGGAATTCAACATGGCAGCACCATATTGGACACACCATCTTGGAGCCTACAACATGGCGGCTGGGAAAAACGTATAAAAGGGTGGATTTTTAGGGAGTTGGTGCATTCATTGGCCTATCTACGATCGCAGAGCCATGACGGAGACGGAGCCCTATGCCACCTGCATTTTACAGCATGCCACCGCGGTGAATTCATTCACGGGTTACCGAGCAGTGGTTCGGTCCATGTTTGCAGATGGCGACGACAACGAGGGGCGACGCCAGATCCTGAACGAGTTCACAGCAGCGGTCCTCGACGGAGTGCACTCGATGGAGAGGTGTGCCATCACTCACCACTACTGGACTATGACAGCCATACTTGATGCTCGGGCTATGGACCACGAGCGCTCACGCCGGAACCAGCGCCGGCTGGTTGGCCTCACAATAGTCTGTGCCCTATTGACCCTGGCGCTGTGGTATTGACAGTGGCACCTGACTATAAAGACGAGGGTCAGCCAGAGTGTGTGTCATTCACCGTTCGTCATTGGAGCAAGCATGTCACCCGTCCTATGAGCCATCCTTCCCCTTACAACCCGGGTGGGGTTACGCGTCTATGAAGATAAAGTCACCCTCGTGGAAGACCGTGGAGATGTTTGCTGGTCGCCCGCTGAGACCGTATCGAATACGGTGACGCTACACCGTGACGGCTGGACCAAATTTAAACGGGTGTTGAGCGGCGAGCTCGATGGACACGTCATCCACATAGACAATGCCATCTATGTATACCGTGGACCTTTCTTCCCACGCGTGGGCCGCTACCAAGACCCTACGCGAAGCTTCACCCTAGACCCCGATCTGTGGACAGCCTTCGAGAAAGTGGTGCCTATCGTAGACCAGCTGTTTACACCGGACGAGCGGTCATCAGACGAGTTGGAGTGGGCTCGTGCCCTGAGAGAAACGGCGGCAGAACCCAATGAACAACTGTCTAGCCATGAACCCGACGACGATGCCATTGATTACCCGGCTACACTTAGTCAGCCCAGTGATATGACCACCTGATCCTTTGATCTCACGGGGTTCTCCCTATAAATATGAGAGACAGTCAAATCTGGTAGCATTCACGTACTGACCATTGCGGAGCATATGATACTGGCGTATCTCAGCTTGACCCCCGAGGTTTTCCTGTACGTGTATGCGGATAAGATCGATATCATGGAGGAGGTGGGAGACATCTGTGATGCGGACTCTACACAACCGTGCTCGCCTCACATTCGTCTGTCCCGAGAGGGCTGGACCAAATTCAAACGGGTGTTGTCTGGTGAACTGGACGGCGATCTCATCCACTTGTGTCACGATGTGTACATCCGACGCGGCCCTTTCTTTGCTCAATTGGCTCGGCTAGATTGGGGTACAGTGCATTTTACCCTTCACCCTGATCTATGGTCTGCATTGGAAGATGCCGTGGCAGATGTGGATGAAGTGCTTATCAAGCGGTCATCAGGCGAGTTGGACTGCTCATTGACCATGGACACTGTGGAAGCCCACGAAGAAAATCAGAAAGAAACTCCGGCCCAAGATATACCCGTTATAAATAAACGATAGAGCCAGGGTCCATCATCATTTTGTCACCATGAAGCGCTGGGAGAAGGTGTTGGATAACTTATACTACAGTCCCGACAGTCAGGCGGCCTATAGTGCATTGTCGGCTCTCTATCGAGCGGCCAAACCCCAGGGGATACAACGTACCCAAGTCCGAGATTGGTTAAGAAAACAAGACACCTATACCTTACATCGATCTGTCCGTCGGCAGTTTTTACGGAACCGGGTCATCGTGGGTGGAATAGATGCCCAGTGGCAAGCGGATTTGGTCGATATGAGCGCCTTTGCGTAACACAACGATGGGAATCGGTATATCTTGACGTGCATCGATATCCTATCCAAGTATGCGTGGGTGGTACCCATCCGGACGAAAACCGGGGCGAATCTCATAGCGGCGTTCAAAGACATCTTCAAGACCGGGCGCAAACCTTTGTATTTGCAAACCGACGAAGGCACGGATATTCCTCAACAGACCGTTCCAAGCCTTTCTCAAGAAACAGAAGGTGTTTTTCTTCCATACGTACAACGAGACCAAGGCTTCCGTGGTGGAGAGGTTCAACAGGACATTCAAAGGCCGCATATATAAATATTTCACCTATAAGAATACAAGGCGGTACATCGATGTTCTCCCGAAACTTGTGAGGGATTACAATGGAGCCTATCATCGGAGTATAGAGAGAGCCCCCATTACCGTGACCCAACGCAATGAAGCCCAAGTCCGGCGTGTCTTGTACCCCAGGTCATCGCAGCGAACGACGAAGGCGGTGTACAAGGTCGGGGACCCTGTACGGATCAGTAAAGTGAAGGGCAATTTCGAGAAAAGTTACTTGCCCAACTGGAGCGATGAGCACTTCCTGATTAAACGGCGCCTACCCCGACAGCAGCGAGTCTATGAACTGGAAGATCTTCAAGGGGAACCGTTGCTAGGAACGTTTTACGAGACGGAATTACAGCCTGTCGTAAAAACACAGCAAGACTACTACACGGTGGAGCAGAACGTCGACGTGGCAAACTGTTTCATTTCGTCAAATGGCAAGGCTGGCCCAGTTCCTTCAATTCCTGGGTCGCTGCCAACCAGGTGAAATGACTATAAAGCCAGACACCACTGCCGTCATCCTTCATTCCACGTTCGACCACAGTGCTATGGACCAACAGCAGCTGCCTCTGAACACAGCGTCTCCCAAAACGCGCAAAGCGCAAGTGGGCTTTGTGGTGATAGTGCTAACCCTGCTGAGTGTGCTGTACGGAGGTGTGTTTTACGACGTAGCCTATGTCAGCACGTTACTTAGCCAACTGAGAACACCAGCCATCAGTGAAACCGGTCTACAGAGAGCACCAGTCAACCCCGTATCGAGCCCAGTCACCACCACCACCACCACACCCCGTGTACAAGCCACGTCGAGCTCCACACCAAGCTCCACACCTACACCAAGTACACCTACTACGTCTGAAGACCCACCGGATTTCATCCCTCACAGTGAACCGACAACGACGACCGACGTTGTACCCACCACCATCATCATCCCTGACAATGAACAGACAACGACGACCGACGTTGTACCCACCACCACTCGTTCACTCGTGCCAAATTTACAAGACCGGGTTACCACGACAGCGGATACACCTCCAACCATGGACCCCCGTTGGCAGCATCCCTTCACTTGCGTCATCGCAGGACCGACGGGTTCCGGCAAAACGCACTTCGTCCGGAAGCTCCTTCAACACGCCGACAGCATGATCACCCCCACCTATTGCTCGAGTCGTGTGGTGTTACGGAAAATGGCAGGAAGCGTATGCAGCAATGCCCCACATCACGTTTGTGGAAGGCCTACCCAACCTGGCGGATTTGCAACCCGACACCTTGGTGGTTCTGGATGATCTCATGGCGGAGACGGATGCGCGGGTGACCCAACTCTTTACCAAAGGCAGCCACCATCGACGGCTCAGCATCATCTACACTTTGCAGAATCTGTTCAGTAAAAACAAAGAACATCGGAACATGAGCTTAAATGCCCACTACCTGGTGGTCTTCAAAAACCCGGGAGATACCACTCAATTGCTGCACCTGGCGAGACAGATGTATCCCGGCCGCACATCGTTTGCGTTAGAAGCCTTAAAAGATGCTACAACCCCTCAGCACGGGTATATGCTCTTCGACCTCAAGCAAGCCAGCCCCGAACATCTTCGACTGCGGACCGGCATCTTTGCCGGAGAGGCCCACCACGTGTACATGCAAAAATAATGTAAACACACCCACAGTGGCTCCCCCAGCTGGGGTGTGTGTGTTTGATGATGGGGATAATAAAAAAGAATGAATACCACAGCAGGGTTGACTTTGTCTCTGAGATAAATAAAAAGAGCAGAGTTGTGGGTTCTAGCATTAGTTGTACATGATGTCTGCGCGAGTACGGAAGCACGCTCCCACGCTCCGAGTATTGAAGACGGCCCCACCCGAGTTAGTCCGAACCATTGTACGCGGTGCGGACCCTGACCTTATACGCTGTCTGTGCGAGATCGGGTGCAATCTGTTAAAAGGCAACGTACCACTGACTCCGGCTCAGAAGACCAAGTTGGCCAAGCATAAGACAGGTCTCCGAACCCTAGTCCAGAAGCGGGTCCCTCAAACACAAAAGAAAAAGGTGTTACAGAAAGGCGGCTTTCTCGGGGCCATCTTAGCACCGTTGGCCGCTTCCGTGTTGGGTCCAGTATTGGGTGGACTCTTCGGCTGACAATGAACCACACGAAAAAAATGGTCCTCGTCGAACCACGGTTCCTGCAAAACCTCCAATCACCCTACCCTGTCCCACCTACGGTGAAGACCATAAACAGCCTCGATGGAGAGATGCAACAGATCTTACAGAGACCGGGGTTAAGCGACAGTGAGAAAGTACAACGGTACAATGAGACGCTTCAACGGTACATGACGTTCATGGACCAATACAAAACCCTCTCTACCCCACCACCACCACCAACACCACTTGACACACCGCCGACTTCAGCACCGCTCCAACAGCCGCCATTACCAGGGGTAGCACCCACAGCCCCACAGTGGGTGGAAGACGAAGTCCTGACGAGTGTATCTGCCTCGTTCAAGAAACAAGCTGGCCTGGTATTACAACGGATGAAACAGAATCCTAACATGACTTGGAACGATAAAGGCGAATCCTGGTACAGAATCGGGTGGTCCCCGGAACTCACATGACGGATTTAGTGAATGATCTGATGCGTAAACGCAGGCCGCACACGGATCCTCGAGGATGGGAGGTCTTCGCTCAAGGCTTGAAAGACATGCATGTACCACAGGAATTGGTGGGGAACCCCCAGCGCTGGGCCTTCATGCAGCGTGACTCACCGAGTCGTGCACCACGACAGACTCCACAACCTTCTTGGGAAGCCGAATGGGAACCGGAGTCACCCCCAAAAACTCCACCACCACAACGGCCACCTTATTTTCGCGCCTTTAAAAAAACACCCTTGATCAAGACACCCCACATCTCCAGATCCGTGACACGTAGCAAGTCACCGCGACGAACACGACGCCGGACACAACCACCCAAGGCCTGGAACACCTATTAAAACCAACAGCAGCAACAGGACAGCTCAGTCGCCATGTTTTACCTCACCCTACCCAGTAACAGTTCGCTGGATGTGTTTCCTGACAACACCGTAGCCAAGTACGTCACCCAGTTACCGCAACCGTTGCATTTACCTGGACGATGGGAATGTGGCCTCGTGGATATCCAATACCCTTACTCGTGGTACAACGTGAGAGCCAATGAAGTATGGTACGAGGTGACCTACGAAGGTAAAAACACCCGACTCACCCTCCCCGAAGGCCAATACGATACCCCCAAGGAGTTCGTGGGTGGGCTGACAAGACTGTTGCATTACAAGGCTCTACGGGAGGTCACGAACACATCAAAACCCATAAAATCCTTCCCCTTCAAGAATCACGTGGACTTCGATTACAACGCACACAACGACAAGGCACAGCTTATCGCCACCGCCAATGCGAGTGTCGTACGGAGTCCTATCCTACAGCAAATGCTGGGTTTCGATCTACAGACGTTCGCTGGTCCCACCGAACACCATGGCGAGATCCCGATGGATATGAAGTCGGGTTATGTACGGACCCTACGTCTACTCGGACGTGGCGGACAACCACATCGTGGGCGATATCAACACACCTCTGTTACGGGTGGTCCCCATTAAAAAGACGTATGGAGCTCAAGTCACCAACAGTTTCACCCACATGCTCTACCTGCCCGTACGACAAACCGACATCAACACGATCACGGTGGATATAAGAGATGACACGGGACGACCAGTGGCATTCGAACGAGGAAAAGTGGTGCTGACACTTCATTTTCGACAAGCATGATGAAAGTACCTGACGAGCGCAATGCACGCAGCTATATGGACTATTATGCCCAACAGGCCGGGGGTGGCTTTCCGGTTTTTAGTGGTGCACGCATGCAACGAGGACACGGGCTGGGGAACATACTCGGGAGCATCGTCAAAACGTTCCTACCTTTGCCGATTGCTTTCACCCCACGTGTCACCAAACAAGCGGTACGCAGTGGACTGCAAGTGGCCGGTGATGTCTTGGGGGGTACGGCACCCAAAGAAGCCTTGAAACGGCGGGCCAAAGAAGCGGGAGGCGTCTTGGCGGCCAAAGCACAACGCACCGTAGGGAATAAAAGATCTGCCCCACCGAGACCACGCACCAGTCGACGACCGACCCAGCGACGACGCACATCGAAGAAGACAAAGGATATCTTTTCTTAAAACATGTCCTTGATCCACGCAGAGTCCTGCCCCTCCACCAACAGTGAATTTGATTTGTGGACCGTGCCGCCCACACAGACCAGTGCCGAACAAGGATTATGGGTGGAGCATCTCCCGCATCAACGAGACAGGGCCCATCGAGTTCACCATCAGTAATGCGGATACGGCCTATGTGGATTTAGCCCATACATACTTGTATGTGAAAGCCAAGGTGGTCAATGGGGATGGCTCCAGAATCATCCAAGCTGCAACAGTGGGCCCGACGAATCTCTGGCTGCACTCGATGTTTCAACAGGTGGATGTCTTCCTCAGCGACAAACTCATCAGTGACTCGACCAACACGTACCCCTATCGAGCCTACATCGAAACACTGATGTCGTATGGCCGAGAGGCTAAAAAATCTCAGCTGACAGCCGCTTTATTCTACCAGGACACACCCGAGCACATGGACACGATGGACAATGTGGGATATAACAAACGGAAGACTTTCACTGCGAACGGTGCCTCGGTGGATCTCATGGGTCGACTACATGCAGACATGTTCATGCAAGACCGGTACCTCTTGAACAAGATCCCCATCAAAATCCGACTGATACGGGCGCCTCCGACCTTCGCCTTGACGGCCACCAACGTAGAGGGGCATGCAGCTGACTATAAGATTGTTATCCAAGAGCCAGTCCTGTATGTCCGAAAAGTGAAACCGAATCCAGCCGTTCAATTGGGACACATGAAAGCCTTGGAAACAAAACCAGCCCAGTACCCTATCCGACGTGTGCAAACCAAAGTGTTTCTGTGCCTGCTGGAAATATGGGCGCCAACAAAGAAAACCTGTTCCTGGGGGAACTACCCAAGCGATTGATCCTGGCCTGTGTGGAAAATACCAGTTTCAGCGGAGCCTACCCAGAGAATCCGTTTGACTTCAAACATTTCGGTATCAATTTGGTGGCCCTGCATGTGGATAGACAACAGGTCCCAGCCACGGCCTTAACACCGAACTTTGCGCGCAGGAATTTCATTCGAGCCTATCAGAGCCTGTTTACAGCCACCGGTCAAATCAACCAGGACGAAGAGAATTTCATCAGTCGGGAGGACTACGGGAACGGATACACGTTGGTTTGTTTCGATCTGACCCCTACCTTAGAGAACGACCATCAGCTGGCCCTGGCCAAGCAAGGCAATTTACGGTTGGAAATCCCCTTTGCACGAGCCCTGGCGACCACCGTCAATGTGATCTGCTACGCCGAGTTTGACAACATCATTCAAGTGGACAAAGCGCGCAACGTCCTGTGTGACTTCTCCACCTAACATGGATACAGACCAGATAACCACCGTGCTGGAGAATGGCCCAGGGACACGTATGGTCTTTCAAGGGGTGTTCGCCCGAGATGTGTTCCCATTAGACCGTATGTATCCTGCTGCTTACGTTCTCAAAACGGACCCGATGGATGGGCCCGGTGAACATTGGGTGGCCGTGTACTTGACAGAACACAGGGCGAATACTTTGACCCGTACGGCCTGCCACCCCTCCATCCCGATTTAACAGACTTCATGGATCAAGGCACAGAGACGTGGTGTTGGAACAGTCAAACGTTGCAAAGCCTGACCAGTGGCGTGTGCGGACAATATTGCTTGTTTTACCTGTACCATCGATGCCGTGGAAGACCCTTATCTACCATCGTACAGATGTTTGACGAGTACCCCAAGGCCGAGGACCGCGATGTACTCGTCTATGACTGGGCCGCCCATCATTTCAATGTACAAGCCCCGTTCTAGGCCAAGTTCTTTTTCAATGTACACACGCCCGCTGTTCTGGGCTTCAGTTTACAAGCCCCCTGTCTTTGGGCTTCAGTTCCTTTTCTCAATGTACAAGCCCCTTGTTCTGGGCTTCAGTTTTCACGTGGTTGTTCTCACGTTGTTGTTGTTGTTACTGAATAGAAAACAAAATGAGATCTCACCAAAAAACCCTGTATGTGCTTTAGAATAGGTTAACCAGAGGACTATTCTGTGAAGTCATGTGGCTCTGTCAGTATGTCGGCACCTCTTTCCACTTCCCTTATATGTGTTGTAATTTTTACCTGTATATGGCGAGATTCTGCTGGTGGACGTTTCGTCCCCGAGGCCCGCCCCCTGTACAGACCTTTTGGTCTTGATATATGTTGGCATTTGTGGGAAGTTGATGCTGGGTCGACATCGGGCCTTACAGACTAGTCTTTTGTGTTAAATGTCGTCATTTACATCTGACGACGATACAGCTCACCAATCTCCAATGTACGAGTTGTCACAGCGAAACAGCTCACCAATTACCAGTATACGAGTTGTCAGAGCATTTCCATCATAGCTCTCTAGATTTTGTATCTAATACCGCTTATGCCGGTGCTAGGGGCCGTGTGGTCATATCATCCAAGTTGCCACATGAACAGGTACAATAAAAGCATACCTGAGATACAACACATATCACGAATGGTTAGATTCTTGATATGTGCTTTAGAATAGGTTAACCAGAAGACTATTCTGTGAAGTCATGTGACGCAGTCAGTATGTCGGCACCTCTTCCCACTTCCCTTATATGTGTTGTAATTTCAACGGCTCGATACATTATTCCATGATTTTCACATCAGCTTATTGCTTCGTTTAATGCGACAAATCATTCAAATTAGCCACTTTAATATTTCAAAAATAAAACATGGCTTCAAATGACATTCAGGGAAATTTATTCTGTATATAAAATGGCATGTGATGGCATAATTCCATCTCAAAGTTATATCAAAGTTGCATGAAGGTAGATGTATTGACTGATAAATAAATTAGATTAAATTGTCCGATGCATGCACAATCTCCTAGCATGTACACACATGGCTGGGTCAGAATAACCAGAGCAGAGGTCTGTTTTTTATGTGGTGCACATGCTAGCTCTTAAATCCTGCAATTTGCGCATGACCTTGACATCGAAGTATGCCATTACATGCCATTTTCATTTACAGAATAAATTTCACCAAATATGTCATTTGAAGCCATCTTCCATTTTTGAAATATTGAAGTGGCTAATTTGAATAATTAGTCGCATAAAACAAAGCAATAAATTGACGGGAAAATCTTGGAACACTGAAGCCATAGATGTTGTTAAACCGGGTATGTGTGGATGTCCACATTTTCCATAAATATATAAAAACTGAAGTTGACATAGCCCTATGCCCCAATCGATGTATAATAATACCCCGATGAAGGTATAATACCTCGATCAAGATATTTTCCCCCAACCTGTTGGACGATATTGTAACTTCACACAGTAGATATATGTAATCTAAAAAGTACTAATATTATTCCAAAGTATCAAGAAAATCCTTTCAGTATAGTTCTCAATAAATCGCGAAAACAAAGATTAGATATCATGACGTCAAGCCTACATGTTATAAAATTGGCAGATCAACGTCATCGTGGTCCCAAAATGA
>JAVTVY010055906.1:0-28619 GCA_036873755.1 Hanleya hanleyi | reverse complement strand
CCACTGCTCATCCCTACTCAAACAAGTCCTTGTGATGACCACAGCCCTCAACCCCACTGCTCATCCCTACTCCAACAAGTCCTTGTGATGACCACAGCCCCCAACACCACTGCTCATCCCTACTCCAACAAGTCCTTGTGTAGACCACAGCCCTCAACACCACTGCTCATCCCTACTCCAACAAGTCCTTGTGATGACCACAGCCCTCAACCCCACTGCTCATCCCTACTCCAACAAGTCCTTGTGATGACCACAGCCCCCAACACCACTGCTCATCCCTACTCAAACAAGTCCTTGTGATGACCACAGCCCTCAACCCCACTGCTCATCCCTACTCCAACAAGTCCTTGTGATGACCACAGCCCCCAACACCACTGCTCATCCCTACTCCAACAAGTCCTTGTGTAGACCACAGCCCTCAACCCCACTGCTCATCCCTACTCCAACAAGTCCTTGTGATGACCACAGCCCTCAACCCCACTGCTCATCCCTACTCCAACAAGTCCTTGTGATGACCACAGCCCTCAACCCCACTGCTCATCCCTACTCCAACAAGTCCTTGTGATGACCGCAGCCCTCAACCCCACTGCTCATCTTTACTCCAACAAGTCCTTGTGATGACCACAACCCTCAACCCCACTGCTCATCCCTACTCCAACAAGTTCTTGTGATGACCACAACCCTCAACCCCACTGCTCATCCCTACTCCAACAAGTCCTTGTGATGACCACAGCCCTCAACACCACTGCTCCTCCCTACTCCAAGAAGTCCTTGTGTAGACCACAGCCCCCAACATCACTGCTTAACCCTACCCCAATAAGTCCTTGTGATGACCACAGCCCCCAACCACACTGCTCAACCCTACCCAAACAAGTCCTTGTGGAGACCACAGCCTCCAACCCCACTGCACCATCATACCCCAAGAAGTCCTTGTGATCACCACAACCCCCAGTCACACTCCGCAGCCATACTCCAACACATCCTATTGAAGGCCTCCCCAACCACTCCTTAACCACCCTCATCTCTACCCCAACAAGTCATGGTGATGACCACAGCCCCCAGTCACACTCCACAGCCATACTCCAACATGTCCTATTGAAGGCCTCCCCAACCATTCCTTAACCATCCTCCAACAAATCCTGAAGACCACATCCCACAACCACACTTCTCAGCCCTATTACATCTAGTCATTGTGAAGGCCATAGCCCCCAAACTACACTCCTCAACCTTACGAAACAGGTCCTTGCGAAGTATGAGCCCCAACCCCACTCTTAAACCCCACTCTTAAAGTCCTGGGGGGGGGGACATGTCAAAGACCCCAACCACTCCTCATCCAAACTCCAACAAGTGCTTGTGAAGGCCATAGTCACTGACTGCACTCGTAAACCAAACTCGACAAGTCCAGATAAAGGTCAAGGCCCCAAACATTCCTCAACCAAACCCCACCATGGCCTTGTGAAGACTCTATCTACTGACCACACTCCACAACCATACCCCAACAAGACATGGTGAAGGTCAAAGGCCCCAAAATATTCCTCAACCAGAGTTCAACAAACCCTTGTGAAGGCCACTAGTCACTGACCACACCCCACAACCATACCCCAACAAGTCCTTGTGAAGGCCACTAGTCACTGACCACACTCCACAACCATACCCCAACAAATCCTTGTGAAGGCCACTAGTCGCTGACCACACCCCACAACCATACCCCACAACCATACCCCAACAAGTCCTTGTGAAGAGGAAAGACCAAAACTACTCCTCAATCAACCTCCAACAAGTCCTTGTGAAGGCTCTAGCCACTACCCCTCAATCAACCAACTCCAATAAGTCCTTGCAAAGGACATAGCTATAAGCCACCATCCGCTGCCAGTCATTGTCAAGGAAATCACCACTAATGGTCACTATCTAACAGCTCATTGTCAAGGACCACAATCCAACGATCCAACAGGTTGTTGTCAAAGCCATAGCTCTCATTGACCCTCCAAATCCTTCAGAACATATTCGCCTATCACAATCTAACAATTCTTTGTTAAGAACATATGTCCAAACCTTTTGCCAACAAGCCCTTGCCAAGATCATAGCGCCAAGTCTTATTTATGCAAGCCTAAGGCCTTGTCTAGGGCACAGTTCTGACTACAATCAGAATCCAACAAGAAATCCTTTCCACAGACTTGGCTCTCAAAAACAATCTAACTAGTCCTTCTCAAGGTCGTACTACCCAGCCATTTTTAACAAGATAAACAACATTCAGTACTTTAGTCTTCAACCATTATGCAACACTGATGCCTAAGCCATACACCCTCCCCTCCCTCCCTTCCCCCAAGTCTCAACAACTCTTGAACAAGTCCATGTATAGGACATAGCCCAAACAACACTCTAACAAGTTCCTGTCAAGGACTTAGTCCCAATCAAAGGAGGGAGAGTTTAAAATGTAGCTCCCCCGCTCGCCCACCATATTGTTGTACTCAGACAGATGATGCTTGTTCTTCTTTGTCTCATGAAACTTACATGAAAGATGGACCAGAAAACTTCAGTCTGTATTTCGGAGGATCTATGATGACTGATAATAAAAAAGTATTTGGTACAGAGTGATGTTTGTACTGCAAGATAATGTTTCTCATCATTGTTTTCATCATTCCAGGTTTGTTTGTGGGGTAACAAGTGTGACCTGTCTATCTCTGCTGGATCGGAGAACTCTCAAACGACAAGTCCCATAGATCAGCTAGATGACCTGAAGTCTTTTATACTTCGGGATGACACTGAAGACCTTTGGATGACTCTCCAGTCAGCACAGAAATCTGCTCCAGGGAAAGTGCGTCTGGACATCGTTCTCGACAATGCTGGCTTTGAACTTGTCACAGACCTGTGCCTGGCTGAGGTCCTATTGGCTACGGGCTTGGTCAGCGTTATACATTTTCATGGGAAGACAATGCCATGGTTTGTGTCCGATGCCACCACGGAAGATTTCAACTGGACCTTGAACATGCTGTGTGCCAGCAACAATCTGGCCATGTCACGTCTTGGTCAGAAATGGAAGCAGTATTTGAGAGACAGGACATGGATACACAAGGTCCATGACTTCTGGTGCCTGCCATTCGACTACTCGGAGATGAGGAGATATGCTCCCGACCTCTACGAAGATTTGTCACAAGCTGATCTCATACTGCTCAAAGGGGATCTGAACTATCGCAAACTCGTCGCAGATAGAAACTGGGATCCATCGACACCTTTTGAGCAGGCCTTGAGGGGATTTCATCCCGCTCCACTCTGCACAATGCGGGCCCTGAAGGCCGATGTTGTTGTTGGACTAAAACCAGGGCAGGCAACTGAGACTGCCACGAAGGATAGCAACTGGATGATTAATGGGAACTGGGCTGTTATATGCTTCTGTGGGAAAAAGGAATCCTGATGATCAATATGATCATTGTAATAAAATAGGTATATTGGTAGTCTGGGGTGAAATTGATAAGGACACATTGAAACTTGACTTCTGTTTATTTAGAGTATATTCCATGTGACTTCTATATGTTCACTGAGTCTGTGAAATAGTTTCATCAATATTTCAGTAGATATCTGCAAGGAAACATTCGTATGATGACTTGGGACAAATGTCTAGACAATGTCATAATGTCTATATATGCCACTCTTAGAATAATCAGTTGGGTTTTTTTCAAGCCATGGACAAACCAGTGGGCATTTATTTAACATTTTGACTGATTTTACAAACGTTTTTACAATGCTCATGTAGCCTGGGAGTCGGGAAGTCAAAAAGAAACCTAAACCTGTCATTTATTGTTCCACAAATCCTACAAGATTTACATTTCATGCCTCCCTCAACACACCTATAAACAGTGAGTGAGTGAATATGAATTAACGTCGCTTTCAACACTATTTCAGTCATATCTCAACGTTGGTTCCTATCCCTTTTCACACCCAGAAACCACACGGGTAGGGTCCTATTACTTGTAACACCCGAGACCCCACAGATGCCCCAGTTAGTCGCCTCTTACGACAAGTTCTCTGAGGAGCTGAGACCTATTCTTATCATGACCTGGAGTGTGCACAATGACACCCCAGGTCAATCCCTGGGAGCCTCACAGGGCCCTATAAACATACTCGTACATGCCCCCAACAGATATATCAGCTAGCATAGTTTGAGATACTAGATATGCTGATTGTACATATATTCCATACAACCTCTTGATGGGAATTTTGTTTTCATGCCAGAAGGAATTGTTACCAGAATCGATTATATTATATTAAATTGTATGTAAATACTTATTACATGGTTAAATATTGTGTAATATTTTGAACCCCATTTCTGTAATTTTATTTCTAACTGGTAGTTAATACAGTAACTGCCAACTTTGGGGCCGTTCATAAAATATTCTTACTAATTGCATATATTTCTGCTACAGACATCAGTATGACCACCTTTCCATTCTAAAATTTGTCATCAGCCCAGTACGTTTGAGTGTGGAAATGCCTGTTCTATGATGTAATTGTTAGAGTATTTATCATGAAGAACACTGACAAAACTGTATCCAGTGATTTTGATCTCTTTATACATTATCAGTGATAATCATATTACAAAGTATGTGTTTAATAAATAGTACCAGAGAAGTTATTTACAAAACGTGGATATTTGTTCCTGTATCTTCTATATTATGATCGGTGCTATCGATGGGTAAACTCCTGGTATGTTTATATGAACAGATGTTCGGGAAGCAGCTTGGTTCTGTCTGAAGAAATATTCCTTAATAGTCTTGTAAACTAATACTAACATCTTATTTCATATGGAAAACCTGATCTGGTGAATAATGGAGTAAATTGTTGAAACATATTTACATTTGTGACCGGTAGAAAGGAATGTCCACCTGTCTCGTCGGACAGACACCTGAACAAGTTTAAGTCAACAAATTGTACATGATCATTATTGCTGTAATAAAGATGGAAAAAAAGTAACATACATGACACAAATAAACGCCTGAAGTAGTTTTTGACAGGAAATATTACACCAAAAGTGCATTAATGGCTGACAAAGATCCAATCAAGACAAAAAGACAGACAAACAGATAAACATTAAATTAATATCCATCATGGAGAAGGCTTTATATGTTCATTATACTTATGATCATAATTAAATATATGGGGTAATTTATATATTACATGATAGATGGATACAATGTATTCCAGGAAAGGCCAATTCATTACAATGAAAAGATCGCTGTAAAACGTTCGTATTTATGAATGTCAACAATGAAATATATGATGAGAAAAGTTGATATAACATCCTGAATGACAAACAGACTAATAATGCTGACTATAGTATTACCTATAATCTTAATGGAAAAGTCACTCAGAGATAGAACACTTTACATGTGGCCTGTTTGATATTTCCATCCATGATCTCTTTCCATTGACTTTTGACTCTGCAGACAAAGGATATGTCACGACAATACGGGAATAACTCCCTTGTGTGAGATGGTAATCAAGCTGAATGTTTTTTTCAATCCAAAACCTGCCAAATCAGATTTTTCTAGAAGTTTACATACTGAAATATTAGCCTCGAGAAAACTGAGATGCTCCGTTGCATAAAAATGGAGATATTATTGATCAAAATGTGCTCCTCTGCCTGATTTGGTATTTTTGAGGCATTTACAGTGAGGATTTTCTCTTATAGCAAAAATATGACAGCTCAAACCAGAATAATTTTGTCACACAAAATATTAGGAAGTTTGTTTATTGGAAAGAACCACGAATGGTTTTGGTTTGAGGTGTCATATTTTTGCGCCTAGGAGAAAATCGTTCATGAAAATGCCCCAAAATACCAAAATAAGCCCGGGAACACATTTTGATCAATCATATCTCCATTTTTATGCAACTCAACATCTTAGTTTTTTCGAAGGGGATATTTCAGTATGTAAACTTCAAGAAAAATGTTATATGGCCGGTTTTGGAGTGGAAAAGAAATCGGCTTTATTACCATCCCACACAAAGGAGTTTTTCGTATGTAAACGTCACATATCCTTTATCTCTAAAAGGTTTTGTTTCTGACCATGATGTATGTGAGAAATGAAATGAAGTGGAGTGGACTCTGGTTCGAATCCCGCTTGGGACTTTTCAGCACTAGAATCTGTGCTATACTAATCCCAAAATATTGTTAAAGGATCAATTTCTAAATGACAAAAAATATCTTCTTAAACCTCAAAGTAAAACTAAGTTAATATATAATTCAACTTGAAGAAATCCCATTTTGATTCTGCGAGCGGAACCAGATGAAATCGAACATTGCCATTATGCGATTCGAAACGAAAGTAATTTTCCGGGAGTCCGAATGGGCTGGGAACCCGTCGAGGGCTGTTACTGTATTTTGGATTTTCACTGCCATCAAGGACAAGTTCCATCTCTCCATTCTGCTTCAGGAATGATAGCTTCATACCTGTCGTCTGGGGATCCAACAAACAGCTGAAATAAAACATTACTCAAATTTCTCATGTCCGGTTTCGCATGTATTGCTGAATAAGGAAAAAGTTTTGTAACGATTCCATCAAATATATAGATCTGTTTCAAATGAAATACTTTCGAAATAAGTAAGCCCACTGTGTGCTGGACAGTGGGCTCACATACGGTATAGAAGTGTCGAATTCTTGAGAGTTTGGAACTGAATATATGAATTAAAGCTTTAATCAGGAGATTGAATGCGATCTATTATTTTTTTTAAGTTAGCGAAGACGAGAGTAACCATGCGATCCCATGCATATTTTAGGTTGGAGACATGCGGCATACTGGCATATAATCTTAGCTGAAGATAACTTCAGGGACAATCATCCATTCTACATGTGAAAATCAAATGTTTTGAACTGAAAATAATTATAGATATTTCAAATGTCAAAATCCAATTATTTTCACCAACCTGAATTGTTTTCCCGTGTTTCCGTATCTTATTATGACGTCAAGCGTTCCCTTTGGTTGTACCCAGACCATGTGTCCTCGGTATTCTGTCAATTCAACTGGCCGGTTCTGATACCCCCTATCAAATATAGACCGCAGTGAATAAAATAAAGTAATACTTTGAACAGGTTAACCGGTACACAAAAACAAAATCATGAGATATTTTGCGGTCAAATCCCTGAAAATATGCAGCACTAATTATAAAATGTTGCAACTCGGAATGGAATGTTTCTTGTTCAGATCCGACGTTAGGCAATCAGCTAATAATCACTCTCTAAAAAAATTTGAGTGAAGTGGAAATTGATCCCACTCAATACTTGAGTGAGATTTTCACTCAACTTGAGTTACTTTTCACTCAACTTGAGTTAAATGCACTCAACTTAACATTCACTCAAAGGTAAGAGTGGAAATTGATCCCACTCAAGTAGAGTGAACTTGAGTGGTTTTAACTAAAGTTGAGTGAATTGTAACTCCAGTTTGAGTGAACAGATACATTTCTCTCAAACTTGAGTGGAACAGTTCACTCAAATTTTATTAGAGAGCAGAATAAACACAAGAAAGCAGTTTTTTGCAATCGCTTCCAGTTTCCAGTATGCCACAATGGGGACGGGTCGTTTGGACACAATGGATATTCCGAATTTATAGTCCGAGAGGCATTTATATGGAATTTTACTTACCTACCAAGCCAGCGATGAGGCATAGAGATTTGCAGAAATGGTATATAATCACTTTCCCCCTTGTTCTTCCTGCCCTGTTGGGAATTAGACAGTTCGTCTACCGTTTCTTTCGACTTCCCTGTCAGAATATTAGACTTGTATCTTGATAAACGATTTTTGCCCGGAGATTTGCCAGCAATTGCTACCTCACCACCTATGTTGTTCTTTCTGCTTCGTTGGGAGTCCGATGGTTGGCGTTCATCCGCTGTACCCTTCGGCTTTCCTGTCGGGATATCCGACATCTTATTCGACGAGCTATTCTTCACTTGAGATTGCTCAGTGATACTTCTCTCGTGACATTCAACCCTATTCCTCCTACTCCGGTTGGAGTTCGATAGGTGACGTTCCTCCGCCGTACCTTTTGGTTTTCCTGTCGGAATATTGGACTTCTTTCTTGATAAGCTGTTCTTCAGAGCAGATTTCCCAGTGATTTCTGTCTCATCACCTTCCACTGTCTTCTGTTTTATCCTTCTCGAGTACGATATTTTGCATTCTACTGACTTACCCATCGGCTGCCCTGTCTTTGTTGATAGACTATTTTCCACCGGAGAAATCCGAGTGGGTACTATCGTCAATTCTGTCGTGCTTTTTTCCTCATACTGTCCGGAGACCCATGGACTTTGTGATCCATCAGTGACGTCGCTCTCCTCGTCTGGAAAGAGACACAGTTTCTCAAAAGCAACGGAAATGTCCTCTTTTGAGATGTCACTTCTGCAATCTTGTGGCCGTTTTCCTGGCGTCCGCAAAACGACATTTCTTGGTGAGTGAACTGCGCAATTTGGGCCGATGGAACGCTTATCCCAAGAATCGCATGTCACGGTGGCATCGCTGTCGTAACCAGTGTAAGACGAGTTACAATCGGGGATGGAGAGCGAAACCGAATTTACCTTAAAACTGTCTAATGTCTGTGAGTCGTCGTTGATCAAGTCACTCCACTCGATCCAATCCGAAGAGCTGCAATCATGATCCTGGTCCAGATCGAATGACGTCTGCTCTTTGTGTCCAGCCTCGCTTTGGCGCAGAGATTCACTCGACTCTCGTGCAGTTGGAATATTATTGAATCGTTTGTATTTCCTACTGGGAATAACAAGACGGGACTGTCGTTTTGGACGACTCAAGTGCAACACCTCAAGTTTTTTCTCCACTTGGGCAACCTTTGATATAACACCTTGGTCTTCTTCGCAATCCTCGAATGAAGTTTCCAGGTTGGCACTGTTGTCGCTCTGGTAACCGCTGCTACTCGCCGAACTGCATGAAGTTATTGAAGAACAGCTCATATTGTCGATGGAACATTGTCTTTTCTTGAAGATGCTCTTAGCGTAGTTTGGAAGGCGCTCCTCTCGACATACGCTCTTGACTTCATCGGGGAGATTCCTCGTGCATTTGTGTCTCTGAAATTTTCTTTGTAATTCCCTGATAACTTCATCCATTTCGTCTTCAGACTGGGACAAGCAATGTAACGTTCGTTTCTGCCGTTTGTTGATCGAATGCTTTATGAACTCTCTTGGCGTTTACCCTGCAATAAACTCGGACAAAAGAGCAACGTATCCGGGGAATATGTTAAATATAAAAGGGTCGATTCCTTTTATAAGAACTCCACATTTTTGCTTTGTGTGGGCCGGTACATAAATAATATCAACAGGTAGAAAATCCCTCACGGCACGCATTCATGACTGCATTATCCAATATTCAACAATCGAACAACAGATTAACAGTTATTAAACAGTTATTATCTGGAATCAATGCGGTAAACCATGTCTGGAATTATGTATGGCAAAATATCGACTTAGGTATAACCTCGGACTTAAACTGGATTGACAAAGTTAATTAATCCAGACGATTATAAGAATAATATCTTTTCATGCATGATTGAAAACAACCAGAAGTAGAGGACTCTCCTTGTACGTTGAAGGCAATGCCATCAGACGGGGGTCTATATGACGTCCTATGTCCTCAACATCAGTCTGTGATGATCCCATTCCATTTCAGCATATGTTGTAATAAATGCATCTGCGTATGTGTACTTACTGACCGTTCGAATCAATTTATTGTGAGTGGATAATCCATTAACCTAATAGTGTTTAACGCCTACACAAAATAGTTTGCATTGGAAATAATACGGAGGTAAAATAAGCACTGTCCGAGGAATAACCAGTAGTGGCCGAAAAGTATAATATATCGATCAGACCACCTATAGTACGAGTTAATACCAAGTAGTTTGAATAAGAAGGTGATGCTACGCTCATTTAAAATGATCGTAAACCCTAAAGTATAAGATCCATCAAATGAAAGACCATTGCGAACAATGTCGGAAAATATTTATTCTAAAATTTTACGATTTTGTTACACAGAGTAAACTGCAAATAAAGCATGTTATTCTATGGTGGTCTGTTGCAATCATATCTAGGTCCAGTGACGTCACACTGCCTTAATACATATATTTCAAACTGTGTATGCACTTTTCAATGCTTTATTCAAGCTTAAGGTGTGTATACTTTGAGTTTCAACACAGACTTATTGTTCCAATGTGCATGTTTCACCAAAATCGGGGAAATTAAATGCAAGATTCAAATTGATTTGACACTTATGAGTTACCATCTCCCAGATTTTGGCGAAACATGCACATTGAAACAGTGAGTCTGTGTTGAAACTCAAAGTATAAACATCTTCAGCTTGAATCAAGCACTGGAAAGTGCATACAAAGTTTGAAATATATGTATTAAGGCAGTGTGACGTCGCCGGGCCTAGATATGATCGCACCAGACCACCATAGAATACCATGCTTTATTTGCAGTTTACTCTGTGTAATAAAATCGTAAACAATTACAATAAATATTTTCCCACACTGTTTGCAATGGTCTTTCATTTGATGGAAACTTTACTTGAGGGTTTACGAACACTTTAACGTATTCTGCCCCGAAAAGGATGTTTCGTAAATAAGTAAAGAATAATCTGTATCATCTCTGAAGAGCTACCCTCCTTTGATGTGCATGTCAATATCGCAAGTCTCTATCACAGCTAGGTTATCATTTTAAACTCCATCCTAACTGGTGGTTTGGAAGTCTGCCAGTGCGTGTTCGCACTTCACTTGGTTTCACAAGAATTGGTGGCAAAACTGGCTTGATACCTAGCACAGGTGCGAGGTGTGGCGCGGTTGACACTGGTTGCGACACGGTTGACGATGGTCGTGACGTAATGATGTCTATTGTATTTTACGGATTGCTTGCTTCTCATCTGTCTCTCCCTTGTCTGAACATTCTTTTAGTTCGGCAGTTTGGGAGTGAGTTGTGAAGGAATAACTGGGACAGTTGTAGTTTCCAGCCCATGAACAGTTAGCTAGGGGAGTGGCTCTCTAGTACAGAAGAGCTAGGTATGATGCCTCTTGTCTTCTTGAGTAGCTGTTTGACTGTTAGGATCGCCAGTTCTGCCGCTCCATTGCTCTGGGGAAATCCACGGTTAATAGACACATCGACAGATCCGTACTGTTTCGCGAATTGTTTTAATGTGTACGGAATATTATCCGATCGGAAGAGGTATTCCGTGTCTCGCGAATATTGTTTTCAAATGTTCAATAACACTTGATGCGGACATAAATTTCATGAGAGATTTCGAGTATTTGGTCTAGTGGTCCACAACGAGGTAGGTTTTGGAGTTTAACTCGAATAGGTCAGATCCAATGACCTGCTTTGGTCGCTTCTTTGTAGTCAATAGAGGTTCTGGTTTCTTTTCACCACGATCTCGATCTGCATGCTTAGTCCCTGGCCACCAGGCTGATTGGTTGATTCTCTCGTGCATTTTGTTGATGCCGTGATGGCCTTGGTGTAATTTTCCCGGTAAATCATTGTGCATACTTGCGGGGATGACAATAGAACAATCCATGACGAGAAATCCTCTTGGAGGGTCGATTTGCCAGAAACTTGCCAGTATGGTTTCAGTTGATGGGTGTTTTTCCTGACACCGTCCCTGGAATATTTCATTACATCCTGTAGAAATGGATCGGTCTTCTGTTGGATCCGATTTCTGGTACTTTGTCTAGGTTTGCAGGTTGACCTTCCATTATGACATTCGCGGAAATCTCGGCTTCCAGCTCCAAATAATTTGTCATTTCGAGAAATCTTCTTAACTTCTGAAGTATTTCTCGGCTCTGGTAAATCCAATATAACCTGATCTTTGTCTGGGACGGTGCGGATACCGTCGTTGTTCACCGTGTGTCCCAAAAATGGCTTTTGGTTTGGAATAACCATATTTGTCGCATTCTTGAGACGACCAAGAACAGCATCTAGGCGTTGAACATCCTGGACTTATGTTTGTCCGACCACCAGCACATCATCCATAAGACAAAGTGCACCATCTAGGCCTTCCAGGTTTTCATCATTTTCTCCCGATAAATGCTCTGGAGAAAAAGAAATCCCAAATGGACGTGTGTTAAAGCAAACCCTGTCAAATGGATTCACATAGGTGGTAAATTTGGTACATTCTTCTAACAGAGGCACTTGCTAAAATCCTGAGTTGGCATCCAATTTATACGACATATATCCGCAATTTTTAATCTGGCTATGGAACCACCATCACCATGACAGCACACCATTCTTTGGATTGGTCGACTGGAGAAATTACACTAAGTTTCAACATTCGGGTTAATTCCTCCTTAACCACAGTGATAATGGAATGCGACGAGCTTTGTACAATGCGAATGGTTTGACTCGCTCTTTTAAATTGATGCGGTGCTTTCCTCGGATCAAACCCAGGCCACGAAATAGCTGCCGATACTTCAACTTGTTCGTATTTCTCTTTATCAGAAACTTGCTGGACTCTAGTAGCGAGATCCAGAGAATCTATAGATTGAGTCAGTTGGGTTTCTAGATGTTTAATTACATACACATTTTGATTTACAGATCTGCCCCCCCCCCCCCTTGGCTATCACTGCGGAGAATTGTCCACGGACGTTTAAATACTATGGGCGAGGGATGAAGGAACGTTTACTGTCTGGTAATAAATGATACAGTTTCTCAGGGATCACTATCACGTCTAGTCCTGTGTCGATTTTGAAATGTAAGCGTGGTATTTTCCATAGATAAATTCGCTTTCCATTTGTCATCATTGCCTTGTGTATTTATTACAACGAAAAATGCGTAGGGGCCTACTGTTAACAGTCGACAGGTGATAAAATGATAAGAAATCTGTCGAATCTTCCGATCCATTTCAGTCATTCCTCGTGTTGAGAACATTTGATTTTCTCCGTTTCGAAGTTGAAACGAGGTCATTTTGTATATGTTTTCTGTCTCTGTTCCACTCGTTGTTCTTAATAAATGTAACGAAGGTACCGAATGACAACCACCCCTTGGGATCCCCTTTAATCAGCCACTGCTTGTGTTCTGACACGTGACTACTGTGAAAACGAAAGTTACATTGTGTTTATGTGTGCGGTTGACTTACCTGATGGAATTCAACGCTGTAATTTGCCTAGAATGAACTATAATAATCCGGGAGACAGACAATGCCTCGAAATCCCGGCGAAGTTATCTCAAACGACCAGTCTGGACGGTGGAAGGGACTCTGGTGAGCCCACTCGTTTCGCTGAGAATGACGTCAGTCAGGAATGCGGAAGTCGATTTCGGTGAATATGCAGATGAGGGACAGTGAACTTTGCGGTCGTCGTGTGAATTAACTAGAGGGAGTTGGAAGCTGAGATTTACCAGTTACGTCCGTTATGAATTATGGTTTGTTCCTCCATAGCCATATTTATCCAGCGAAGTCCAGATAAACTGATCGGGAAATGTTGTAAGTGACAATAAAGAGGGCGCTGTCATCTTCGACGACGTGTTTCTGCCTTTATCCGCAGAAGAGCGGTAGCCCTATATAAGCCGGACTCTCGCTGAAACGAGGCAGACCAGCAGAAACATCGAGGTGAGAGCACACGCCAAATCATTTGGGGAGAAGAAATCCAATACATTGCCGGGCCGGAGAAAGGCCGCCGCCGAATTGGAGAAGTACCGCCGCCGAATTTGTGCCGGGACCAGGCCGCCGAATATTATAGCATCATCATTGCATACATTTACACACACTTACATTCACATGTCCGGGCTGTGTTTACTCTGCTTCGATCTCTATTTGCCTTCAACCGTATCGCACAGTTGAACGAATATTGCCCTGGAAGTTAGAGCATAGACGCTTATCGCCAATGGTTATTCTTATTCTCTACCGTACGCCAGTACGGGCTCAGCTCTGGGAATTAACTAACGGCGTTAGAGTCGATAGCATGGCCATACATTAGCCGCATCTCTCTTTGCTTTCAACCGTATCGCACAGCATACAGTTTCTCACCAACCTGTACATATATTGAGTAATTCACGGCCAATGATAGATTACTACTGTCTCATACAGTAGTATATAGAGGGGGAATCCTTGACGAGATGCCCATCTATTGCGGAAGACCCTGCAGTAGTATAGAGAGAGGGTTCAAGTGTCAACTGACCATACAGTAGTATAGAAGGAGGGTTCCTATACTAGTTGACCATACAGTAGTATAGAAGGAGGGTGCCGATTCCAGGTGCCCATACAGTAGTATAGGAAGAGGGTTACTAGACCAGGTGCCTGCCTATCCACCGTGTGTTATCGATGTCCGATCCTATGTGGACCGTGTAGCCGTGAACTCTAGCCTTGATGATTCGTCCTTGTAGCCGGGCCGCGGAGTGAGTCGCCGTGAGCGGGGTCGCTGAAGCCTGGGGGTGTATTCCTACGAGGGGTGCCGTCTGCTGCTGTGGTGAGCCGTGCGGTTGAATAGTCCTGCGGTGTTACAGAGAGACGGGCCGGTGCCGTAGAAGCCTTTGTACTGTGATAGTACTGTCGTGCCCAGGCCGTCCGCATCCATTGACGGTTATCAACGCTTGGAGGGGCTTAGTCGTGTAAGACGAGACACGACGACGACGAGAAGTCCATACCACCCGAGGGAGGAAGACCGGGGGAAGGAAGACACACGTCGGACATAACCACGGGAGGGCCAGGTCGTGTAAGACGAGACACGACGCAGTGTTCATCCATACGGGAGTGAACGAAGACCTGGGGAAGGAAGGCAGACGTTGGACCTTTCCACGTATATCTAGGGAAGGACGATAGACGCTGGATCCTACCACAAAGCCCTGGGGAAGGAAGATAGAAGCTGGACCCATCCATGAGAGAACCGGTCGTGACCAGACTGTGGCTGTGACCAGGCCTGCTCGCGTTATAGCTAGGGCTATATATATTTTGTATATATTTTCTATTGAACTTCGGTTAAAGATAACTATAAGAGTACAGATAATTCATAGAGTAGGGATCTTCTTTGCAGGGATTATACGCTACCACGATTTGAATCCTGTATACCTGCTCAAAGAATTATATGTCAGTATTGCATTAATTTGCTTTGGTTGTCATTACAGGTCTTCCTTTCCAACCTCCTTGATCCAGACAAGGTGACAGGTTGAATCGAACTCCCTCGTTGGCCAGGATCAGTGCCCGAGTGCGTTCCCAGTAGCCTGACAGTTTGTCTTGGGGACCCTGCGCACTCTGTGGATCTGAAACATCCATTATCCCACGTTATAGAAGTAGAAACGTTCCAACTGGTGGCAGCGGTGGGATGGCCAACTTCTGGGAGACGAAGGAAAGGAGACCAAGCCTGGCGGATAGAATGGATCCGGACCAGACAACCATGAATAGAACTGAAGATTTCGGCGCCGAGTTACGACAACCGGGAGCCCGGGGCCAACCATCTGACGGAAGAGGAGCCCGACCGAAATTATTCACAACGCCGAGTCCACGGGAACGACGTGAGACGGGAAGAGGCATGGCTTCCGGACGATCAACCACGGCGACACTGGGGTACGAAAATCTTCTTGACCTGTCCACGCTGGAACTGGGATCGGTGCTGTTGGCACCACCGGCCGAGCTGACGCCACGACCTTCAGGGGAGACGTCTACCGAAGATCGACTGAGGGGGCGTGGGCCAGTGCCTGAACAACCCGACGTTGACCTAAGACGAGAGGTAGAAGACCAGCGTAATGTCTCAAATGCATTATGCACAGCGATGACCGCCATGATGGGACAGATGTCCACGATGCTGAGAAATCAAAGTTCCGGTGACGAGACGACTCCACCGAGGGCGGAAGATTACAGCCATTCTGGGCCGGCCGGACTGGAAGGAGAGCGCCGAGCCGCAGAGACGCCACCACGGGGGCGAGATGAGTCACCGCCAAGAAGACGCCGGGACGAGCCGCCTTCAGTTTCATGGGACCCTCCGTTGCAGACGTCCACGCCCATGGGGGAACCTAGACGGCCGAAGACGACAATGGTGAAGGCCGCTACTTACGATGGTACCACGCCATGGCGGGATTATATGGCTCACTTTGGGCACTGCTCTGTGATCAACGGATGGACCTACCAACAACAGGGTCAATACTTAGCCGTCGCTTTAAGGGGGTCAGCGCAACAGGTGTTAGCCAGCCTTAAGTCTGCACCAGGCAGTACCGACTACCACCGTTTGAAGGAAGCCTTGGAGAAGCGATTTGCCCCGCCTAATCAGATGGATATGTACAAGGCACAGCTGAAGTCCAGGCACCGTGTGAGGGACGAAGACCTTCCAGGCTTGGCTCAAGCACTTATGCGCCTGGCACAGCTGGCCTATCCCGACGCCGGAGACGATGTTCAGGATACCCTAGCCAAGGATCAGTTCCTGGACGGCATCGGTGATGAGTTGGGATTCGAAGTCTGGCAGACACGACCCAAGAACTTGGATGCGGCAGTACATGCGGCTGTGGAACTGGAAGCATCCAAGAGATATCGTCGACATGAAACATGGGCAACAACCAGAGCTGTTCATGCCGAGAAAAAGATGGGAACGGAGACTCAGCATCTGAGAGAAATGAAGCGGTTATTGGAACAGATTCTACGAGACACTGAATCACCGCGACAGCAACAACCACGACGATACCGGTCGAGAGGGGGGCATAGGCGTGGCCGACAACGACCATACGGTAACCGAGACTGGACACCGAGGTGCTGGACGTGCGGTAAACATGACCATTATCGAGCGACTTGCCCTGAAAGCCGTAGACGAGATGGTTCCCGACAGCAGGATCCGCCAAAAACATCTTCGGCGGCACCCACGGTTCAACTGGCGGTGGACGATACGAGAACTTTTCCTCACAGTTACAAGCCGGGTGATCAGGTTTGCTTAAGAGGCTCTTTTGTTGTGAAAGAAGCCCTGAATGATGAGACATATCGCATCGCCGACGAGGCTGGTGGCCTCCGGGTGGTCCATCATGATCTGCTTAAGCCCTTCTACCCCAGAGAGACGTCGGACAGTGAGACCACCGAGTCCACAGAGAATGATGGTGATGTCGAGTCTGAGAACGACTCGGAGCCCGCGACAGTCTTTCCATATCCGGTGGAGCATCCAGCCGCGGTGAGATCTCCAGCACCTCGGCAGACGAGGAGTGGACGGAGAACTCGGCGTCCTCCAAGATTGGCAGATTACGAGGTTGGATTACCGCCTGATCCCCCGGTTGATGTCGAGTCGCCTCTTTCGGAAGAGCAGATGGCCTTGCCGGAGACGTGGAGCCCTCCACGAACGACTCATTGGAGGCGCTTTGAGGACTACGTTTTAGCCTGCAAGTTGACAGGAGGTGCACGTCCATATGGAAATACGGTTGATGACCGTGATCGTCGAGGGATGACCTGTGGTGCAGGGCTGACATCGAAGTACTCCTGTGGGCGATCCTGAGACTTTACTGCCTCAGATGCATGATGCATGACTCCAGCAACAGAAAGCTGTGGACCTGATGTCCATTTCAGGTGACGACGACTTGGCCAGGAAGTCAAGAAGACCGTCGTCCTGTAATTCTGTTGTATATACGTTGTACATATGTTCTGTTCTGCACACCCGTGCTGCTGGTAGCGTGACGTGAGCCATGACGAGGGCGTCATGATCTTCGAAGGCGGGGGTAGTGTAACGAAAGTACCGAATGACAACCACCCCTTGGGATCCCCTTTAATCAGCCACTGCTTGTGTTCTGACACGTGACTACTGTGAAAACGAAAGTTACATTGTGTTTATGTGTGCGGTTGACTTACCTGATGGAATTCAACGCTGTAATTTGCCTAGAATGAACTATAATAATCCGGGAGACAGACAATGCCTCGAAATCCCGGCGAAGTTATCTCAAACGACCAGTCTGGACGGTGGAAGGGACTCTGGTGAGCCCACTCGTTTCGCTGAGAATGACGTCAGTCAGGAATGCGGAAGTCGATTTCGGTGAATATGTAGATGAGGGACAGTGAACTTTGCGGTCGTCGTGTGAATTAACTAGAGGGAGTTGGAAGCTGAGATTTACCAGTTACGTCCGTTATGAATTATGGTTTGTTCCTCCATAGCCATATTTATCCAGCGAAGTCCAGATAAACTGATCGGGAAATGTTGTAAGTGACAAGAAAGAGGGCGCTTTCATCTTCGACGACGTGTTTCTACCTTTATCCGCAGAAGAGCGGTAGCCCTATATAAGCCGGACTCTCGCTGAAACGAGGCAGACTAGCAGAAACATCGAGGTGAGAGCACACGCCAAATCATTTGGGGAGAAGAAATCCAATACATTGCCGGGCCGGAGAAAGGCCGCCGCCGAATTGGAGAAGTACCGCCGCCGAATTTGTGCCGCCGCCGAATTTGTGCCGGGACCAGGCCGCCGAATATTATAGCATCATCATTGCATACATTTACACACACTTACATTCACATGTCCGGGCTGTGTTTACTCTGCTTCGATCTCTATCCGCCTTCAACCGTATTGCACAGTTGAACGAATATTGCGCTGGAAGTTAAGAGTATAGACGCTTATCGCCAATGGTTATTCTTATTCCCTACCGTACGCCAGTACGGGCTCAGCTCTGGGAATTAACTAACGGCGTTAGAGTCGGTAGCATGGCCATAAGAGTCGATAGCATGGCCATACATTAGCCGCATCTCTCTTTGCTTTCAACCGTATCGCACAGTTGTTCAAAGATTGCGCTGTGGTTCGTGTATCTATTAAGCTGTATCTGGTAAGGGATGCGAGTCCCTGTGAAGAAGATATAGCTAAAACATATCATACACAGTTCCTACATAAACAATTATTCATGCACACATGTACTTAAACCACAACCCACGGGTTGAAATACATTCACGCTAGCACCCACAAGCTATAGGTTCGAGCCTATAGCTTGGCAAATATACATTGACCCAGTCAATCGTACGATAAACGATTGCCCATTCACGGCCCCATAAGCATACAGTTTCTCACCAACCTGTACATATATTGAGTAATTCACGGCCAATGATAGATTACTACTGTCTCATACAGTAGTATATAGAGGGGGAATCCTTGACCAGATGCCCATCTATTGCGGATGACCGTGCAGTAGTATAGAGAGAGGGTTCAAGTGTCAACTGACCATACAGTAGTATAGAAGGAGGGTTCCTATACTAGTTGACCATACAGTAGTATAGAGAGAGGGTGCCGATTCCAGGTGCCCATACAGTAGTATAGGAAGAGGGTTACTAGACCAGGTGCCTGCCTATCCACCGTGTGTTATTGATGTCCGATCCTATGTGGACCGTGTAGCCGTAACTCTAGCCTTGATGATTCGTCCTTGTAGCGGGGCCGCGGAGTGAGTCGCCGTGAGCGGGGTCGCTGAAGCCTGGGGGTGTATTCCTACGAGGGGTGCCGTCTGCTACTGTGGTGAGCCGTGCAGTTGAATAGTCCTGCGGTGTTACAGAGAGACGGGCCGGTGCCGTAGAAGCCTTTGTACTGTGATAGTACTGTCGTGCCCAGGCCGTCCGCATCCATTGACGGTTATCAACGCTTGGAGGGGCTTAGTCGTGTAAGACGAGACACGACGACGACGAGAAGTCCATACCACCCAAGGGAAGAAGACCGGGGGAAGGAAGACACACGTCGGACATAACCACGGGAGGGCCAGGTCGTGTAAGACGAGACACGACGCAGTGTTCATCCATACGGGAGTGAACGAAGACCTGGGGAAGGAAGGCAGACGTTGGACCTTTCCACGTATATCTGGGGAAGGACGATAGACGCTGGATCCTACCACAAAGCCCTGGGGAAGGAAGATAGAAGCTGGACCCATCCATGAGAGAACCGGTCATGACCAGACTGTGGCTGTGACCAGGCCTGCTCGCGTTATAGCTAGGGCTATATATATTTTGTATATATTTTCTATTGAACTTCGGTTAATGATAACTATAAGAGTACAGATAATTCATAGAGTAGGAATCTTCTTTGCAGGGATTGTACGCTACCACGATTTGAATCCTGTATACCTGCTCAAAGAATTATATGTCAGTATTGCATTAATTTGCTTTGGTTGTCATTACAGATCTTCCTTTCCAACCTCCTTGATCCAGACAAGGTGACAGGTTGAATCGAACTCCCTCGTTGGCCAGGATCAGTGCCCGAGTGCGTTCCCAATAGCCTGACAGTTTGTCTTGGGGACCCTGCGCACTCTGTGGATCTGAAACATCCATTATCCCACGTTATAGAAGTAGAAACGTTTCATAAAGAAATGAATGAGGAAATGGTATATATGGCCATTAAATCGAGTCGAGCCCCTATCTTTGGTACATAGAGTAAACACGTACAGGGCTACAAGATGGGATCATTAATTTTTCGATAAGGATGCTATTTTGACTGAGGAAATGGCTTGCACGACCAACAGATCGAATAGATGAGCTTCCATATTTGGTAAATAGACTATAGTCGTAGAACACTGCATTGCAAATAGGGCTATGTCAATTCATGTAGTTGACGAGTAGTATACAGCGAGCATAATCCCCCCCATTGACCTTTGACCTCTGGAGGTCACGTGGAGGTGGAGAGGTCAAAGGTCAATGAGTGCACTTGAGCATGTACTGACCTGTCCTCTCATCCCGTCCATCATCTGACCTTGGATCATGTTTAGGCATGTTAGGGGATTCCTCCGCGGTGATGCGGTTTGGCGGTGATGCGGTTGTGGGGAGAAGCTTCCGCGGACAGAAAGTAGTCCCAAATACGTGGGTTTTCGTGAGAATGTCCGGCAATCTCCAGGGGCGATAGAGTCCCCTAATAGACCGATTGGGTCGAGTGAGATGTCAAAGTGAAGCGCTCCTCTAGGGCCATCATGGGTGGGTGTGTGTAAAATTAGGATTTGTCCGAAAATATAAAAAGCGGAACACGGACTTTACCTCGAAAATAGGGGAAAACTCCTATCAACCCTATCCCAAAGGGCTAATATCGGTCCCTGGCTTATCGGGGCCTGATGAGAGGGTGAGGGAGTGGGTGTATGTAAAATTAGGATTTGTTCCGAAAATATAAAAAGCGGAACACGGACTTTACCGCTAAAATAGGGAAAAACTCCTATCAACCCTATCCCAAAGGGCTAATATCGGTCCCTGGCTTGTCGGGGCCTGCTGAGAGAGTGGGGGAGTGGGTGTATGTAAAATTAGGATTTGTCCCGAAAATATAAAAAGCGGAACACGGACTTTACCCCTACAATAGAGGAAAACTCCTATCAGCCCTATCCAAAAGGGCTAATATCGGTCCCCGGGCTTATCGGAGTCTGGGTGCTTGGGTGGGTGCATGTACAATCAGGATTTTTCCCGAAAATATAAAAAACGGAACACGGACTTTACCCCCTAAACTAGGGGAAAACCCCTATCAAGAGCGTATATCGACTCCCATTGACCTTTGACCTCCAGTATAGAGTGCGTATATTCACTACCATTGACCTTTGACCTCAAAAATTTGCATATCGTGACCTTTGACAGCCAATCAGAAGTGAGTATTTTGACCTCGTCTACCTGTAAGGAATGCATGTACTGACTTGGTTCTGGGGTTTTTCCATCACGGTTGTGCGCAGGTGTATGACGTCACTTCCGCTCTGCGTGAATCGGGCGTGACCTGGGACTATGGGATGCATGTACTGACTTGGTTCTGGGTATTTGCCATCACGGGGAGGTCACATGATCAGTTCAAGGTCATATCCAGTATAGAGTGTGTATATTCACTACCATTGACCTTTGGCCTAAAAAATTTGCATATCGTCACCTTTGACAGCCAATCAGAAGCGAGTATTTTCACCTCGTCTGACTATGGAATGCATGTACTGACTTGGTTCTGGGGGTTTTCCATCACGGTTGTGCGCAGGTGTATGACGTCACTTCCGGTCTGCGTGAATCGGGCGTGACCTGGGTATGGGATGCATGTACTCACTTGGTTCTGGGGGTTTTCCCTCAGGGAGAGGTCACGTGATAGTTCAAGGTCATTTGAATGATAGGAATGCATGTACTGACCTGTTCATTCATCCGGGGACTTGTTTACAACCGGGTCATTCACTGTGGTGGGTCTGCGCAAGTGTGTGACGTCACTTCCGGTTTCACTAAAACTACCTCCGAACACAGAAGAATTCCAATTTTCCCTTAGACGTAGGGTCCGGATTTTCCATCCGGGTTTTCCCCGGCCCGGCCCGGCCGCAGCGCGCGCGTGGGTTATCCGGTCGCACGCCTGCGCGGCATCACCGGAAGTGCGGGGATGAATTTCGGGTCAAAAGGTCACATCCAGGTCAAAAGGTCAAAGGTCCCCCTTCCGGCAAGGCTCGGCCCTCTTCGGGACAATAGATAGCCTTTATCCGCCCTTCCGAAGCATCCATGTATAGAGGAGGGTCTCCGACAATATTACCATCTATTTATCCATGTTAAATGACCAGTGCGGAACCCCCAGTTTTCCCCAGAACCGTATTGGCACGAAAAAATATATGACACCATGGAACTTATAGTAATAAACTTAATCTATAGGTGTTGCACGAGTATCCACTCGCCGTCTTCCTGGTCTTTACCCTTAACCGATGGCATGAGCTTTAACTTTTAACGTTTAAAATCCGCATGTAAACACACCCATAGCGGTTCCTCCAGCGAGGATGTACTGTGATGGAGGGGATAATAAAAGGATTGACCTGTAATCTTTGTTGTTGTTGTTGCTCTCTTTTTGGACTAACCAATCAGAATAGTACGTATCACGGACTACACCCGTAGAGCTACGTATAGGTGCGCATATGTGACATTGTCTATAAAACACGTCCCTCTGGATCCCACACCCCCATTCCTACGGTTGCACAGCCATGACGGAGACCCATCCCTATGCGACTCGCATTTTACAGCATGCGACCGTGGTTAATTCACTCGCGGATTACCGAGCAGTGGTTCGGTCCATATTTGCAGATGGTGACGACAACGAGGGGCGACGCCAGATCCTGAAAGAGTTCACAGAAGCGGTCCTCGACAGAGTACACTCGATGGAGAGGTGTGCTATCACTCACCACTACTGGACTATGACAACCATCCTTGATGCCCGGACTATGGACCACGAACGCTCACGCCGGAACCAGCTACGGCTCGTTGGCCTAGTAATGGTCTTTGCCCTATTGACCCTGACGCTGTGGCAATGACAACGACAGAAAAAGAACGGCTCTTCAGAGCCTCCACAGATGCGCTTATGTGCAACCGATATATACGAGGGTCAGTCACAGTGTGCGTCATTCACCGTTCGTCATTGGGTCAACCATGTCACTGAGGGACCTGACCATAAATACGAGAGACACTCATCAGCGATACGGATTTGATATTTTTGGAACATCATGATGTCTTGCCGGCATCATTGAAAACTGTTGACCGCTTCTCTCTTGCAGGAAACAAGCCTAGGTTTATGTATACTATGATTGTCCTTTTGAATTTGGTGCTAATACTGTTATGTGGAAAATGGAATAGGTCTTTGGATTATGGACGCGGATATTCTCTAATGGACGACGGCTGGATTATGAATGACGGACTAGACGCTTGTAACTCAGAGTGTGGGTCATTCACCGTTCGTCGTTGGGTCAACCATGTCACCAGTCCTACGAGCCATCCTTCCCCTTACACCCCTGGTGGGGTTACACGTCTATGAAGATAAAGTCACCATCGTTGAAGACCGTGGAGATGTTTGCTGGTCGGGCGCTGAGGCCGTATCGAATACGGTTACGCTACACCGTGACGGCTGGACCAAATTTAAACGGGTGTTGAGCGGTGAGCTCGACGGAAACCTCATCCACATAGACAATGCCATCTACGTACACCGTGGACCCTTCTTCCCACGCCTGGGCCGTTACCAAGACCCTACGCGAGGCTTCACCCTAGACCCCGATCTGTGGACAGCCTTCGAGAAAGTGGTGCCTATTGTGGACCAGCTGTTTACACCGGACGAGCGGTCAGCTGTTCAGTTGGAGTGGGCTCGTGCCCTGAGTGAAGCGGCGGCAGAACCCAACAAATTACCAAACCTAGCAATGAAGCGGAGGCAGACGACGATGCCATTGATTATCCGGCTGGACTGTCAGCCCAGTCTGTCAACCCGATCCTTTGATCTCACGTCATAATTCTCCCTATAAATACGAGAGACAGTCAAATCTTGTACCATTCACGTACTGATCATGACGGAGCATATACTACGAGCGTTTCTCAGCTTGACCCTCGAGGTCTTCCTGCACGTCTATGCGGATAAGGTCGATATCATGGAGGAGGTAGGAGACATCTGTGATGCAGACCCTACACAACCGTGCCCGGCTCATATTCGTCTGTCCCGGGAGGGCTGGACCAAATTCAAACGGGTGTTGTCTGGTGAACTGGACGGCGACCTCATCCACTTGTGTCACGATGTGTACATCCGACGCGACCCCTTCTTTGCTCTATTGGCTAGGCTAGATGGGGGTACAGTGCATTTTATCCTTCACCCTGTTCTATGGTCTGCATTGGAAGATGCCGTGGCAGATGTGGATCAAGTGCTTACGGAGGAAGAGCGGTCATCAGACGAGTTGGACTGATTATTTACCATGGACAATATGCTGGTAAAAGCCGAAGAAGAAAATCAGAAAGAAACTCCGGCCCAAGATATACCGTTATAAATAAACGATAGAGCCAGGGTCCATCATCATTTGTCACCATGAAGAGCTGGGAAAAGGTGTTGGATAACTTATACTACAGTCCCAACAGTCCGGCAGCCTATAGTGCATTGTCGGCTCTCTATCGAGCGGCCAAACCCCAGGGGATACAACGTGCCCAAGTCCGAGATTGGTTAAAAAAACAAGGCACCTATACCTTACATTGATCTGTCCGTCGCAATTTTCTACGAAACCGGGTCATCGTGGGAGGAATAGATGCCCAGTGGCAAGCGGATTTGGTCGATATGAGCGCCTTTGCCAAACACAACGATGGGAATCGGTATATCTTGACGTGCATCGATACCCTGTCGAAGTATGCGCGGGTGGTACCCATCCCGACGAAAACGGGGGCGAATCTCATAGCGGCGTTCAAGGACATCTTCAAGACCGGGCGCAACCCCTTGCATTTGCAAACCGACGAAGGCATGGAATTCCTCAACAGACCGTTCCAACAGTTTCTGAAAGCCCAGAAGGTGTTTTTCTTCCATATGTACAACGAGACCAAGGCTTCCGTTGTGGAAAGGTTCAACAGGACATTCAAATTACAAGCGTCTAGTCCGTCATTCATAATCCAGCCGTCGTCCATTTGAGAATATCCGCGTCCATAATCCAAATACCTATTCCATTTTCCATATAACAGCATTAGCACCAAATTCAAAAAGACAATCATAGTATACAAAAACATAGGCTTGTTTCCTGCAAGAGAGAAGCGGTCAACAGTTTTCAATGATGCCGGCAAGACATCATGATGTTCCAAAAATATCAAATCCGTATCGCTGATCAGTATTCTTAATCCATAATATCCGTTGTAAAGTCGTGATCTAAAGAATGATGTATCTCAGTCAGGCTTTGATTGTGACTGTTCATATGAGTACCATGAGGTTCTTGAAGTACATGGGTTCATACGGCCCCTAGCCTTGGGTTAAGCGGAATTAGACACAAGTTACGAAACGTAGCGCCATAGATCTTGCACGCTACGTTCGTATTTTGCTATGTATAAATATTTCACCTATAAGAATACAAGGCGGTACATCGATGTCCTCCCGAAACTTGTGAGTGGTTACAATCGAGCCTATCACCGGAGTATAGAGAGAGCCCCCATTACCGTCACCCAACGCAATGAAGCCCAAGTCCGGCGTGTCTTGTACCCCAGGCAATTGCAGCGAACGCCGAAGGAGGTGTTCAAGATCGGGGACCCTGTACGGATCAGTAAAGTCAAAGGTCAATTTGAGAAAAGTTACTTGCTCAACTGGAGCGATGAGCACTTCCTGATTAAACGGCGCCTACCCCGACAGCAGCGAGTCTATGAACTGGAAGATCTTCAAGGGGAACCGTTGCTAGGGACGTTTTACGACACGGAATTACAGCCTGTCGTAAAAACAAAGCAAGACTACTACACAGTGGAGCAGATTTTGAAAACGGAACGCCGACGTGGCAAACAGTTTCATTTCGTCAAATGGCAAGGCTGGCCCAGTTCCTTCAATTCCTGGATCGCGACCAACCAGGTGAAACGACTATAAAGCCAGATACCACTACCGTCATCCTTCATTCCACGTTCGACCACGGTGCTATGGACAAACAGCAGATGCCTCTGAACACAGCGTCTCCCAAAACGCGCAAAGCCCAAGTGGGCTTTGTGGTGATATTGCTAACCCTGCTGAGTGTGTTGTACGGAGGTGTGTTTTACGACGTAGCCTATCTCAGCACTCTACTTCACCAACTTAGAACTCCAGCCACCAATCAAATCAGTCTACAGAACTTCTCTACACCAGTCACCTCCGTGATCGAAACGACCCCAGTCATCACTACCACGTGTACAAGGCACATCGAGCTCCACACCAAGTATACAGTCAACATCTACACCAAGTACACCCACTACGTCTCAAAACCCACCGGATTTCATCACTCACAGTGAACGCCCATCGACAACGAAGACCGGCGTTGTACCCACCACCACTCCAGTTCACTCGTACCAAATTTACAAGAGCGGGTTACCACGACAGCGCATACAGCTCAAACCATGGACCCTCGGTGGCAGCATCCCTTCACTTGCGCCATCGCAGGACCGACGGGCTCCGGCAAAACGCACTTCGTCAGGAAGCTCCTTCAACACGCCGACAGCATGATCACCCCACCCATTGCCCGAGTCGTGTGGTGTTATGGAGAATGGCAGGCAGCGTATGCAGCAATGCCCCATATCACGTTCGTGGAAGGCCTACCTAACCTGGCCGATTTGGAACCAGACACATTGGTGGTTCTGGATGATCTCATGGCGGAGACGGATGCGCGCGTCACCCAACTCTTTGCCAAAGGCAGCCATCATCGACGGCTCAGCATCATCTACATTGTGCAGAATCTGTTCAGTAAAAACAAAGAACATCGGAACATCAGCTTAAATGCCCACTACCTGGTGGTCTTCAAAAACCAGAGAGATACCACTCAACTGCTGCACCTGGCGAGACAGATGTATCCCGGCCGCACACCGTTTGCGTTGGAAGCCTTTAAAGATGCGACAACCCCTCAGCACGGGTATATGCTCTTCGACCTCAAGCAAGCCACCCCCGATCACCTTCGACTACGGACCGGCATCTTTCCCGCAGAGACCCACCACGTTTACATGCAAAAATAATGTAAACACACCCACAGTGGCTTCCCCAGCTGGGGTGTGTGTGTTTGATGATGGGGATAATAAAAAGAATTAATACCATATCATGGTTGACTTTGTCTCTGTTCGATATTCAGGAGGTAGCCCGCAAAAGGATAAAAAGAGCAGAGTTGTGGGTTCTAGCATTAGTTGTACATGATGTCTGCCCGAGTACGGAAGCACGCCCCGACGCTCAGTGTATTGAAGACGGTCCCACCCGAGTTGATCCGAACCATTGTACGCGGTGCGGACCCTGACCTTGTACGCTGTCTGTGCGAGATCGGGTACAACCTGTTAAAAGGCAACGTACCACTGACTCCGGCTCAGAAGACCAAGTTGACCAAGCATAAAACAGGTCTCCGAACCCTAGTCCAGAAGCGAGTCTCTCAAACACAAAAGAAAAAGGTGTTACAGAAAGGCGGCTTTCTCGGGGCCATCTTAGCACCGTTGGCCGCTTCTGTGTTGGGTCCAGTATTGGGTGACCTCTTCGGCCGACAATTAACCAAACGAAAAAAATGGTCCTCATCGAATCACGGTTTCTTCAAAACCTCCAATCGCCCTACCCTGTTCCACCTACGGTGAAGACTATAAACACCCTCGATGAAGAGATGCAACAGATCTTACAAAGACTGGGGTTAAGCGACAGTGAGAAAGTACAACGGTACAATGAGACGCTTCAACGGTACATGACGTTCATGGACCAATACAAAACCCTCTCTACCACCAAGCACCACCACCACCACCACGCGACACACCGCCGACCTCTGCACCGCTCCAGCAGCCGCCATTACCAGGGGTACCACCCACAGCCCCACAGTGGGTGGAAGACGAAGTCCTGAAGAGTGTACCTGCATCGTTCAAGAAACAAGCTGGCCTCGTATTACAACGGATGAAACAGAATCCTAACATGACTTGGAATGATAAAGGTGAACTACTGGTACAGAATCAGGTGGTCCCCGGTACCCACATGACGGATTTGGTGAATGACCTGATGCGTCAACGCAGGTCGCACACGGATCCTCGAGGATGGAAGGTCTTCGCTCAAGGCTTGAAAGACATGCATGTACCACAGGCATTGGTGGGGAACCCCCAGCGCTGGGCCTGGATGCAGCAGACCCAGCAATCGCCGAGTGGCCCACTACCTTCTTGGGAAGCCGAGTGGGAACCGGAGTCACCCCCTAAAACACCATAACGACGGGCATCTTCTTTTCACCCCTTTAAAAAACTACCCTTGATCAAGACACCCCACATCTCCAGAGCCGTCACCGCGACGAACA
>JAVTVY010055905.1:0-31078 GCA_036873755.1 Hanleya hanleyi | reverse complement strand
AGTCCCTTCGTCTCTGGCATGGTATGTCTTCTATACTTACCGAATTGTCGGGATCTTGCTTGCTTGATCGGTGCCCCCCCCTTTTTTGATAGGAGTGGTAGACTATACCCTGGGCTGTAGCTATAGGTCCAGTGTAGTCATCCTATCTGTCTGTACAGACATGTCTGAAGATAGCAATCAGCATGAGTTGAATTGATCGTCCAAGCGCAGGTGTCAACAGTATCGTTCAACGATAAGTTTTCCCCAAAGTGGCCCGGACGTCACACTGGCTCTAATCTTGTGAGACGATGTCTCCATAAAGGAGAAGGAGCGTTGATGGCGAGTTGGTTAAACCAGTCGGCAGTCTTCTTCAACCCAGACGGTGATCATGGACTAGTGATGTCCGCTGATGGGTCTGTTAGAAGTGATGAGAGAGGAAGACAGCTGGAACCCCTTGTCGGTTCTATAAAGAGTGCTCCAGGCCTCTGACTGGATATAAAAACCTCTTCTCCTCCAGCAGGTACACGAAATCTGTTAGCGCTGGAATCTGGTACAGTCT
The DNA here is from genome assembly GCA_036873755.1 of Hanleya hanleyi. Lineage (NCBI taxonomy): Eukaryota > Metazoa > Mollusca > Polyplacophora > Lepidopleurida > Hanleyidae > Hanleya > Hanleya hanleyi. The sequence goes on along the minus strand of JAVTVY010055905.1, from coordinate 30,540 downwards.
TTGGACGTCTGGTCCCTGACGTGTGGAATCATTCTAAATGACGAAATCCGGGATGGGATGAAAGGCTCTGGTTGATCAGTCTGTCATCCCTGTCAAGGAACTAGGTTCTACTGCGCAATGCTCTGATTGCGTAGTGAAGACTGTCATGGAGCTGTCTTGCAGGACAGGATGTTGACTGCAGTTGGTAGAACTGGTTCGAATGGGAGGCGTAAGAATGCCCTAGTACCACATCCAGGTCTCCTTGGGTGGTAATTGATGTGTTCGGCGAGACTGTAAGGTGAAGACCATGGAAAGCTGAAATGCTGGAATGTAGTCGGTTCCGTGGGTGAACTTGACAACCCTGGATGATGCTGAGTGATACCCCTGTGTACTGCTTGACTGAGATTCCCTGCCCTGATACAGATGCAGAAGGAAAAACCAGCTGTTGCTGGAACAGAAACAGTGTTGGCCACAGGTCCCCTACTATAGTACATTCTCCGGGCTTGATGCGACTGTACAGTAAATAGTAGCTTGCTGCTGTCCTTGTCTGTACAATTGGTCCTGGAGAAAAAACCCTGGTCTGCAAGGAAATTCTGGACCGTAGCAGACGTGGGGGTTCGGCCGTTGCGGGTCCCGGTGCCCCCGTGGAAAAGTGATCTTCCGGTTGTAGTACCTTGTAGGACTTGGAGAAAACTGTCGGCGGGAACCCTGAAGTGATGTGAAACACCTGGTGTTGTGACATGGTATTGCTGATACCGTGCTGCTAGGACCAGTGTTGATGTTTCTAGAAGACAGTGACTGGAATCTTGCTCCCCCCCAAACTTGACGCAACTGACGACCGTACTGAACGTTCGTAATCAATGCTGATGTGATGTACAACCGCAACCTCCAAGGGGGACCGCCTTCTAGCGTAGATATCCCTAAGGAAGATGATGCGTTGCTTGTCTGTCGTGGTATCCATGTGATGTGTCGGCTATCTGTTGCCGGACTAATGGCCCCCTCTAAGCTATGAATTCCGCATCGGAGAATGTGAAGTTCTATGTGCTTGGTTGAAACTGACTCAGGCATCGCCACTCTGGAAGGGGGGTGAAGATGTTCCGGGACGAGCATCCTTAGATTGCTTGTTCTTGCGCTCAGGATCAGTTGTAGTTGAGAAACTGTAATGAGTACCTGGGGCTAGCCAAAACTGTGCTAGGTCCCGGGTGAGTAGTAGACTGTAGTTCCATCCCACGGGCCTCTGGGTCATGGTGTTGATGGTCTGGTTCTCGGTGCAGGTTCCATATGCCGGAAAACCTGCTTGCCGCTTGAATGTAGCCGTACTACCTAATCCGTGGGGTCCCTGGAAATATCCCTGGACCGCCATGATCGTCGAGGCGAAACTGGACAAGGGTCTCTGGAGACGTCGAGAAAGTGACGACAATCGGGAGTCGGAGTCCAACTCCTGTAGAGTCGAATATGTTCAGTAAGTGTCCGGTCCCGTCGTCTGGTCCGGTCTCTACTGTCATCCCGATGAATGCTGGAGTCCCAGGTTCTGTTGTGGAGTCCTAATTCGCCTTCCGGATTAAAGATGACTTTATCCTCGTGTCCTCTTCCAGTGTCCGGGTCCGTGTTGACTTGGCCTTGGAAGGGACCTCAATGTGAAACTAGGCTTGCCCATTGTAGACTGGATGTCTCACCCCAAAGAAAAAAACGGGTTAAGTCAAACCGACTAGCCGTTTCTCCCGAAATAGATTCCCCTGATCCTGATGTCGGGTGTAGGTGGAGTCCTAGATTATCCGATGAGGAGTAGGATCCGGCTCTTAGAAGACTGAGGATGATCGTCAGATGAAGTGTCGGGACTTGGAGTAGACCTCACGTAAGGGCTGACTTCTTCGACGCTGATCTTCTATATCATCAGGGTCGACCGTTCTACAATCAGGTGAGTGAAGACTCGAAGCTTGGGAAGGATGAAAGGATGACTAGTGGTTTGAAGGTGAAGCTTGAGAACCCTCAATTCTGGCTGACGAGGTTGACCTCTGTCCCGGTCGGGAGATTCCCTCTTTGCCTTGGAACTGTCCTTCCTTGTAAGGGCGAACACCACTCTGAGCATCTAGCTTGGGTTGTCCGAGTTCTGACCGGAAAGACCCTCCGTGGCGACCTCCTCTGTAGAGTCGATAAGGCGCCGAAGAATTCCATCTTGGCCCGTGAAAAGGTCAATGATCTCGCTTATGCTTCACGTCTGGATCCTGAATCGCCTTGGAAATAGCCGTCAGGAACCAATCAGAGTATGATGTAATTCTGTGTTGTGTCAGTATCATATCTTCCACAGCACAGGCTTGCCTCTGTTGAAGTACCCCCGCTGGTGTGGTGTCCTCGTGAAGTTCAACAGTCTGTCAAGATCCGGTTCAGACTTCGGGCCCTGAACGGTGGATTGTCTCCGTGAAGAGTGTAAGCCCTGTAAGGACCGGGCTCCTGGAGAGATGACGAAGTCTCCAATTGTCGATCCAGTGCGTCGTATAGGTTGGCTGATGCTGGAGATGGTGCGCAGGTTGGCGCAGCTTCCTCCTCAGAAGGTTTGTTAAAACCGTAAAGAGGTGTCGTAGTAAGTTTTCTCCGTTCCCGGCGAGGTCATCAGGCTGCTTGTCATCGCCGACCACCGGTCTGGGCATCTCTGGAGTCAACGTATGTACCGCCGCTATCCTGGCTTTGAAGGGTAGCATGTCTTATTCTTCTACCTCCGCCCGACGTAGGAGGTGAATCCGTATGAGATGAGGATGCCGAGGAAGTGGAACGTCGTGCGTGATCCTCATATCGTGTCATCTCACGGGTCTCCGATGAAGGAACTCTACCCTGGTAAGGGCTGTGAAGCCTGGGGATGACTGTGTTTCTTGACCAGGCTTGCCTTGGAAGGTACCCCTGGATCAGAAGTCTGTTCCTTGGGGGCAGGTCCAGAATGGTGATCTACGAGTCCTGTTCATCTCTGGACTTCTGTTTATCCCGATGCTCCGGGCTACGGTGATGGTGGGTAGACGTCCGCTCCTCGCCATCAATGCTTGTTGACGAGAAACCGGTGGACGGCTTCTCCCTCGTCTGTTGTAAAGTCGCTCCGGGGTATGGTCCCTATGGTACCGACTCCGGTAGGCTGGACTAGGTGAAGGGGTTCGACGTCTAGGACGGTCCCTCTCTCGATGATGACGTACGGGATAGGAATCTCGGCGTTGTAACGGTGTGCGACTTCGCTTACGAAATCTGCTTGCCGTAGTACCGAGGTATGGCTCCGTTGTATGGGTCCAAGCTGGAGTAGAGGCCGGCTCACGGCGTTCTGGCTGAGTCCGTTCCTCATAAGTCCGTGACTCCTTGGATGTGGAGTCTCGGTGATCTGTATAAGTCCGTTCTGCTTGAGTCCGTGACTTCTCAGGTGTAGACTCTCGGCGCGCTGGATAGGTCCGTGTGGTGTCCTGCTCCGTGGCCCGGCTCTCGGCCGTAGTACGGCTCCGGGCTGTGGCTTCCTTCCGCTGTGCTCTGGTATCGGAGTCACGGCGGTCTGGATGGGTCCGTGAGGTCTCCAGTTCCGAGGTACGGCGCCCTGGATAGGGCCGTGATCACTGGATAGGGCCGTGATTCCTTGGAATCCCGGTCCCTGTAGGCCTTGGCTTGTCCGACTCCCGGCGTCCGGTATAGAGCCGTGACTCCGTGGAACCGGTGAGCTGTGCTTGAGCCGGGGTCCCGCTGTAGTGGTGGAGTCCGTGATCTTGATTCTCGGACTGCCTTTTTCGCCGTGTCCCTCTGTGTCTCCGGGGTACGGCTGCTTGAGCCGGGGTCCCGCTGTAGTGGTGGAGTCCGTGATCTTGATTCTCGGACTGCCTTTTTCGCCGTGTCCCTCTGTGTCTCCGGGGTACGGCGGTTCTTTGGGGACTTGGATGAACGGGAGTTGGTATCCGAGTACTCGCTTTGATCCGTGTCTGTGACGGGGCTGTCTAGTAGAGTCCGTGTCAGCACTCTAGCCGGTGCAGTAGAGTAAACCGTATCGCCGTGGCTTGGGCTTGACTGGTCTGCACTTTGCCTATTCTCTCGGTATCCCGTTAGTCTCTGTAGGCTCTTGGCTTGACGGGGTCTCGGAGTTCTGCATTGGGTTGATCTCTCAGAGCCATGGTCCCGTATGCTGATCTAAAGTCCGTGGTCTGTAGGTGTGGACTCCCGGTGAGACGTAGACTCTCGGCGTACTGGATAAGTCCGAACTTCATAGGTCCGCTGTCGTTCTCTGTCCCGAAGTACGGCTCCGGGCCGTAGTACCGCCTCTGGAAGTAACCTCTCTCTCCGATGGTCGGGTCCGAGGTGCTCTGCAGTCGGAGTCCCGGCGCTCTGAGGTGTCGAGGTCCTTGAAGGCCCAGGGTACGGCTCTGTCCCGGGTCCCGGTTCTCCACCAGGTCCCGGCTGGCAGACTTGTCTTTCTTGAGTTGCGGAGACTTGGATGAACGGGAACTGTAATCCAAGGTCTGCCCAGATCCGTAGTTGTAACGGCTCCGGTATAGAGTCCGTATCTCATCTTCTCCGGTGAACCTGAACTAGGCCGTCTTGGGTCTGTAACTTGTTCACCGTCTTAAAATGTAGCTCCAGGGTACTGCTCTTCGCCGTGGAGCTGTGATCCTGTATCCGTGATCTGTACTGTTTCACGGGACTGTTGTGAAGATTCCGCTGGCAACAGTATCGTTTTCAACGATAAGTTGCTGGTAGGAACTTCGTTTACAGCCAAGTCGTTGAAGAGGGCCTGAGTAGCTTGCTCTCAGCTGGACATCTTGCCAGGTCAATGGCCGCTCTCCAGTGTTGACTGCGTCGCCATAGGTGACTGTAAACACACCTTTGAAAACAAAGAAAAATGCAAGTCTTTAACAAGTTAAAACTGACGACATTCTTCGTTCCTATAAATCTTTATAGTTGGGCGACTACGTTGGTTCATAATGAACTACGGGAGAGAAAAAAATAACCCTAGAGTGCGTCTATAACAATCCAAAAGTTACTGTTTACAGGAGCTCTTTCAAAACAGGTCTTGTCACCAAGACTGCAAAGGAAAAGAGTGATGGACATGCGCGGAGTGCACGCCACCTGGCGGACGATCGACGCAGCGATCAAGGGAGATAATTTTGTTTGCAGGAGATCTCCAAATGGAGGATATTGGCATTTAAGTGATAACAGGTGAAGATTTGGGACACAAACACTAATACAGCGATACCTGTCAATACCGACGCCTGACTGAGTAAACCGACCAGCCTCTAAATAAAGACACTATGCATGGTCTCAGTACTTAAATGTAAAGTATTTTGAATGTTGATAAACCATAGTTTGATTCAAGCATGGTCGATATACACAGGTTTCACTGTACTTTAATGCTTCAATATAAAGATAAACACCTTTTTCAGGGTTTGACAGCCATCACAGGGCCAGTCGAGGTCATGGAGGGCCAAAGGCGGCCCCTCATCTGGTTCCTTTGCCATGACCTTCACGCTGACATGATGGAGTGCTGGGATAGTGTAGGGAGACCAAGGGCAGTAACCCACTCTCCTGGAACTGTCATTGTGGTGAACAGGTTGATGTGTAGGATTTATTCTAAGAACTACCAATCAGACAATGCCTCATCGTTACGTACAGCCTGGATAACACCCCAGTCATGGCTCTGATCCTTGTCACACAATCATATCTGGAAAAATAATCAGAATAGACGAGAATTATGCCGCAATACCCCAATAAAAACAATTAATATTACAAAATAGGATATTTTCTGGAATTCTATGAATGCCTTCCATTACTGTTCTCAACAAGTTTACTTTCACTCTCCTAGCAGATGAATGAGTCAGTTAAGAATTATGTGGTGGACATTGCAGTTACTGCCCTTCAGTTGAACCACCCCTTACTCACTCACTCTCTTGCCCCGTAATGGACTCACTTTTATTAATGAAAGAAAATTGAGATCTGATGCACCAAAAATTTGTGAAATTAACATACAAATATAAAGCATTTTTCATAGAAATATTTTGCACATGGAGTAATACGTAGTCAGATGACCCTCGATAATACTTACAATGGACTTGCAATCTGAAACTTTGTGTAAGATATTGCAATATTTGAAGTTGAGTATCAATGGTCCACTCACTAATTCAATCCAATCCAAGCTGTTCCTGACTGGACTCGGTAGCTCAGTTGGTAGAGCAGCGGACAGTATCCCCTAAGTCGGGAGTTCGATTCTCACTCGAGCCAGTATTTTCTGGCAGGGTGTTTCACAATGTAGGGATATAATTATAATTTATCCCTGAAGATGACTCCAATTATCAGTGCGGTACAACTCCAAAACGGGGAACGTTCTCAAATTGGGAAATATATTTCCTGAACAGGAAACTTTTCCAAAACAGGGAACATTCTCAAATTAGGAAACATATTTCCTGAACAGGAAATCTTTAGCAAACATGTTTGTTCATTCATAAATTGCAAACAACACAAATATTATAATCAAATGTCCTCTAAATAAGCAAGTTTAGTACTGTTTCATTATACAGAATAATTATTTTTTCTTATTATGGTTTCAATGGATCGTTAGCCCACCATAGGGCTGATCAATGTTTCTATTTCAGGAAACCATCATATTCAGACTGGAATATCTCGGGCTAACAATGGCTAACGATCAAGACACTGATCATGTGACAGCAGGGTCAAAGTGAATTATCTTTGTGTGGATGGTCAATGTGCAGAGAAGTGCAGAGAAGTGCAGTGACTGAGAAAATTAGGATCCAAATTTATTAATAGCATTATTTGAACAATTGAAATCATAATGAGAAAAAATAATTATTCTGTATTATGAAACAATACTAAACTTACTAATTTAGATGACATTTGAGAATAATATTTGTGTTGTTTGCAATTTATGAATGAACAACATTATTTGCCAAAGATTTCCTGTTCAGGAAATATGTTTCCCAATTTGGGAACGTTCCGTTTTGGAGTTGTACCACACTGATTATTAGTCGAAACATTGTAGCTTAGAATATATCCAAAAATTCACTTGTTATCGTGGCAACAATCCGCATACTTGTGAAGTGGATTGAATTAGCGAGCTGTTCCCGACTGGACTTGGTAGCTCAGTTGGTAGAGCAGTGGGACGGTAATCTCCTAAGTCATGAGTTTGATTCTCACTCAAGTCAGTATTTTCTGGCAGGGTGTTTCACAAAGTAGGAATATAATTATATGATAAATTCTTCCTGAGATGATTGCAAAGATGAGGTAATTATATCTGTCCATCACTTGTACCCCAAATCATGTAAACATGTACACCCCATTGGATTAACCTTCCGTCTCCTTATATAGGTCTAGCTCCCATCCACAGTCCTCCTCTAGTCGCTATATAGCTGAAATATTGCTGAACGTGACCTTTTTAATTTTCTCTCTCCCACACTCCTCCTCTCTCATCAGGCCAAGTTTTTTGGCTAATCAAGACAGAGAATATCGACAATCTTCTGATGTATGCTGTTTCAACAGAAGGGACGCCTAGTCTATTTTTAGAGCACACGTGGCCTGACCTAAATTCATACACTGAAGTCTGGACCACTTAATTAGTGTGCACATATGGCTCAACAGCTTGCTGCATTACTGTTAAATGAATGACTGTGATTGACTGTTGGTGACGATCATCGTCAACTCCAACCCGGCCATAATTTCTTTGCTTGTTTGACAAGCGGTAGTCTCCTCCACAGGCTATTCCTTAGCATGGGATAGTGCAATATTTGCCACGCACATGCGTGGAGAGCTACCAGAAATTGCGGAAACTGCGTGAAGTTATCCTTGAAGTGGCTATCGAAGGTTTCTAAGAAAAGTAGATGATTTACACATCAACAACATGACACAGAGTAATTAGGACGTTGATACTCTTGGGCAGTATTGAACTGTGACTCGTCTGATAATTCACCAGCCATTCTTCCCATTCACTTGAACAGTTATTAAAGCAAAGTTCGCCCAAAATGTATCACCTACCGGCACAGGTCTGTGGAAGCCACGAAACGACTGAACATGTCCTGATCCACTGCTCAAACTACAAGGAAGCACGTAAAAAATGAGAGTTAAGGTTTTTAACGCAATTGACCTTTCGCTGCTGCTCGGCCGAGACAGTGAAAACCTCTCATTACGTTCCCGTACAAAAGCTACCAAATATTTGTGCAATTTCCTACATTCCACTGGATTATTCAGGACGGCCGATTCTGCCAGTGAAGAGGGCCCATGATCCTGATCTGAACCCATCCAGTTTTAAGTACAGAGTGGTTTTAATATTAGAGTTACAAGTACCGGTGGAAATACACATTCCTGGCTTAAGAGTTTTTTTAGTGCCATGCGCACATGGTTCAAGGATCATGGATAAAAACGATCAGCTGAGATTTTCGAGAACCTTCTTCGAGCATATACTATACAATGATGATTTTGTTGATGATGAAAACGTTTTGTTCATCTGTATACCTGTGTGGTTTGTCCAAATTAAAATGACCATTGAAAAATCACAAGACCAGAACGTGCACTTCCTGAGCCTGCAACAGGGTATTGTACAGTTGCTCTGATAAAGATGGCATTGACAGCCATACCGAACTTACTGCCTGGAATAAAAGTTAGTGTAACAGTTAGAAGAAAAAAACACACGGCCCAAGTAAACCTTGCTGCTCCAAAACAACTCCTGATGCAATGCATAACATTGGCAGCCCTTCTCAGGCAGTGACCAATGACATGCATGGAAGTTTGTTATGGGGCAGCAAGGTTGACTTGGGCCCACTTAACAAAAACTGTTTACTTCTAGTTTATTTCATGTTTATTTTATTTTTTATTAACACGTAACGAAAACTGAACTCACGGTGATCCCTTCCGTATTCGTCATATGCGGATATGCCCATAGCTAATTAGGCACAGATCATTAATGGAAGATGCATCATTACTCTATGACCATTAGCTCAAAGTACAATAATTTACTGGTATGTTGTTGTGAATTAATTGATTTACCTTCGTTCAGGAAAAGTTTGTTTTCGTCTGCGTTCTCGTTTTTACCAGCCTAAAGCTCCTCCAAAATAATAAGAGCTCTACACCAAGGGCCGCAACTGAAACAAATCAAATCGCACATTTCAAATACTTGAAACATGACCCTTGGCCAAAGGAAATATCCACTGGGGGGAATGTCCGTACCGGTACTGCCAAAGGAAATAAATGAAAATAGCATAGGTCCATGAATTGACGCTGAATTCAAAATAGACAATAAGAATCCAAAACGGTCGGGTCAGTGTAAAACAGATGAATACCTTGTGACTCGAATTGCACATATTTTACACATCCTTAAAGGTTTTCCGTACACAGCAAAACGTTGAACTAATTGGCGCAAAAGTAGGGTACATTCATGTCTGAGAAATATCAAACTTATAGGCTGTACATGAATGAGACAGAATATTTAACACCAAAATCATCATCAGTAGGTGAAGTTAATGATAGGTACATGTACCTTCGAATGATTTGAAAAAAAAACTAGCAAAACCAACAAATCATAGTTTTAAATGCTACGAACAAGCAAAACTGAAAATTCTAAATATACCATTATGTCATTCGATATAACTCTGCCAAACAGAGTTTCCTACATCATGCTGGCCAAACGTTAGGTAATTATGCAAATTAACCCGAGTAAAACAAGTGCGTGAAAATCTGTCTAATAATCACCCTACTGAATCGACAAGTGTGATTATAGGTGAATGCACCAGTCCATTTGTCATGCGACCATGAACTGTAGGTTGAATCACTTCACATTGAAGCCGCATAACAGCTGCAATGTTATAATGAGGCAACATGTGATTATATATCGGATATGTCGACAGTCCATTGTAGCTACCATTTGTCTTGGCAACAGTCCATTTGGCGAATCATTAGATCAGACGATGTGCTCTCTGTGCATCATTCACAAGTGCATGTTGACCTACAATGGACTGTCGATCGGTCCGATGATGATACAATGGACTGTCGTAATATCAGACAGACAGAGAATATACTATTAATGGTTCATATTCCTCTTAAACACACACAAGTGGAAGGAATCGAGATATGAATGAGTCAGTGATACATGAGGCAGGTAGTAAGTTCCCACGTGTTCATTTTGTGCTCATTTCCTCACACTATAATTCGATGCTAATACCTACAATGGACTGTCTACCAACACCTAAAAACACCTCTCGCCGCAAAAATGTTTAAAATTTTTGTTAACTTGAAATAGTAATAACCCTACGTTTGGTGACAATATAGTACGATATTTCTCCTTCAAAATATGACTGGACACCAGTAACCATACCTGTCATCGATATGCTGAAAATCGTTCATTTTCGGCTGTGGTCACTGTCGTCTGGTCAGACACACGCCCACGCTTGATAACGAAAGCACTGGAAAACCTACCATTGACTGTAATTTGACACGTGACCGGCGGTTTTCACCTATAATCATACTTGTTCATTCAGTAGGGTGATAATTCAAAATACGGTTATTTCCTTCTAATAATCAATTTCACGAAAACAAAATCAATAATCAAAATCTGATCAATATACTTCTACAACACAATTGGCAACAAAACAAAACTCAAATACATGTATATCAGGAGATCAAATCTTTTCACTCCTAACCAATTTGTCAACAAAGATGAAATACACATTTTCATCCAGAGCTCATCAGTGCATTACATGGAGGTGAAGTAGAATACTGTTACCTTATTGGCAACACCAGAAAAATCACAGTATTAATCCAACCAGTAACTACAAAGTTCTTCTTACAAAATACTTTTGCACATCTTCCGAACCCTAGTTCGATATTACGTAATGCGTAAGCATAACATAGAAGCCTACCTCATTCTGAATGGTCAATGTGAAAAACATAAAATGTGGATGAACAGCATGAAAAGGCGAAATCATTTCGCGTACATGTGTAGATGCAGCGGTGCCAATGTTCATAGTGTCGAACAAAGTGATGAAATCAGTGGTGCAAGTGTTTACGCAGTAAATGAAACGCCCGAACTCCCTGAGAACTTTGATTGTTTGTTTGTTGGTGTCATTGAATCCATACACTCAAATTCACAGCCGTATTCAAACAACCACCAGTCCTGGTCTGCTGATGTAGTTGTAGACAAAGCCGTCATTACCTTCAAACGTGACACTGGCGCTGAGGCAAACATAATACCTTTATTTGTGTTCAATACCACAATGCCAAAAGTCCCTATGCAGAAAACTGCCACAACGCTATCTGCCTATGGAAATTTTAAGGTTATTCCAGAGGGCAAAGACACCCTAGATTGTCATGACAAGGCTGGATCCACAGTTAAACTGGATTTAAACAAAAATTCTGTGCCCATACTAGGTTTACATGCCTGCCAAAAGCTGAACCTTGTTCACAGAGTGGACACTGTTACTGCAAGCAAATTGATCTCGAGAGATCAGTTGATTCATGAATACCAGGACGTCTTCACTGGTTTAGGTCATGTGAACGGGAAACAACATATCGCGATAAACCCAGCTGTCCAACCCGTAGTGCACCCTCCCAGAAAGGTTCCACTGAGTTTACACAAGCCACTGAAAGAGACATTGGATAAACTTGAAAATCTCAATGTAGTCGAAAAAGTGGACAAGCCCACTAGTTGGGTCAACAGTTTGATCATCGTTGAAAAGGACAAATCCTTGCGGTTATGTTTGGATCCAAAGGATCTAAATAAAGCGATCCAGCGTGAACACTATCAAATTCCTACAGCAGATGAAATTGCTGCCAAGCGCAGCGGTAAAAAAGTGTTTACCATTCTGGATGAAAATGATGGATTTTGGCAAATTGAACTTGATGATGAGAGTGCTGATCTGTGCACATTTCAGACACCTTTCGGCCGGTACAGATTTGTTCGCATGCCATTCGGGATCTGTTCGGCTCCAGAAATATTCCAGAAGACGAATATGAAAATTTTCGGTGATATTCCAGGGGTGGAAGTATTTTTTGACGACTTGATCATCGCAGCTGTGGATGAAGCGGAACATGACAGAATCCTACGTCAAGTCATGGAAAGGGCACGTCGAGAAAATGTCAAATTCAACCCATATAAGCTTCAACTACGCGTGGGAGAGGTTAAGTACGTTGGAAATGTAGTATCATCGGAGGGACTCAAACCAGACACTGACAAAATTCAAGCCATTGTTAACATGCCCAAGCCCGAATGCAAGACAGATCTACAGCGACTACTTGGGATGGTCAACTTTCTGGCCAAATTCAAACCAAATTTGACCAACATCACTACACTTTTGAGACAGCTGCTGTACAATGACATACAGTGGATGTGACGCAATGAACATGACATTGCATTCCTGCAAATCAAAACTATCCTGACCAACGAACCACTACTCCAGTTCTTTGACATCTCGCGACCAGTAGTGATTCAAGCAGATGCCTCCCAGATTGAACGCGGAGCCGCCCTTCTCCAAGATGGCCGCCCAGCCGCATATGCATCTCGTGCACTCTCTCAGGCCGAGGTAAACTACGCACAAATTGAGAAGGATCTACTTTCGATTCTCTTCGCGTGCCAGAAATTTCATCAGTATATCTATGGCAGAACATTTGAGGTCCAAAATGACCACAAGCCACTTGAGATCATTCTCCGGAAACCACTGAGCAAAGCTTCCCCAAGGCTCCAACGTATGCTGCTACAGCTACAACGCTATGACTTCCAAGTCATGTATGTTCCGGGAAAGGATATATACCTTGCAGATACTCTGTCCAGAGCTTACCTCACAGAAGCCAAGGGATCTGATTCTTCAAATGATGACTCGTATCTGATGATCCATTCGCTTGATCAAGATATTGAAGTGCGGGTTCACAGTTTAGTGTCAAACTTACTCATGACTCCAGAGAAACTTCACGAGTTCGGAAGAGAGACCGCCTCTGATTCGGTCACAGTCCTATGACACAGTCCTCCACGGTTGGCCAGAGCGCAAGTCATCGGTTACCCTATGCGTCCGCCCATACTGGGATATATGAGATGAAATTCACATTGCTGAAGGACTCGTATTTGTTGGTGAAAGGCGCATCGTTCCTGTCAGTATAAGAAGCGCCATGCTCGACATCATCCACCAGAGTCATCTAGGGATCTCAAAATGCAAGGCCAAGGCCAGAACTTTTCTGTACTGGCCCGGTATGTCCAGTGATATAGAGGATAGAGTTTCCAAGTGTGCTACCTGCGCAACTTTCAGCAAGCGAAACACCAAAGAACCACTTTTACCACATGATGTGCCTCACCGCCCATGGTCCAAACTTGGAGCCGATATTTTCACGCTCAACAACCTTGACTACCTACTTGTGGTTGACCACTACAGTAAATATCCGGAAGTTGCTCTGCTGAAAGACAAAACAGCAGGAACTGTTATTACCCACTTGAAGTCGATCTATGCCCGGCATGGGATACCAGATGAGCTCATCTCCGACAACGTTCCATTCGCTTCAAGAGAAATGCAACTTTTCGCAGCAGAATGGGGTTTCAAAGTCACCCCATCGAGTCCGACTTACGCCCAGTCAAATGGCATGTCAGAAAGAAATATTCAGACGATGACGAACTTGTTGAAAAAAGCCACGGAGGACGGCAAGGATCCGTATCTAGCACTGTTGGATTTCCGCACTGCGCCAATCAGTGGCATGGTGGAATCGCCCTCACACATTCTAATGAGCCTGGTGTTAAAGTCGAGGATTCCAACCACGTCCCAAACTCTCCAGCCCAGAGTTCCAGCAGATGTTAGGTTGAAATTACAGAGTAGGCAGGCTAAGCAGAAAGCTTACTATGACAGACACACACGCGTTCTTCCCGGCTTAGAAGAAAATAGAAGTGTTCGAATTCGTACGGGTGAAAGATGGGAACCAGCAGTGATGTCGTACAAACATTCCGCACCCAGATCATTCGTCGTCACTACTCCAGATGGAGGCCCCTACCGTAGGCATCGACGCGACTTGCTCCTAACCGCAGAACCACCTCCTGTTGTCATAGGTCCTGACATCACCAATCTCCATCTAATGATGTTGAGCCAATGTCTTCGCCTGTAGCTGCAGGCGAGACACCTCAACCAGACAACACACAAATATTGTGACTTTAACAGTGATCGTGGGCTGTGTGTAATTTGAAGCAAATCGTTGGACTCGTTAAACTTAAAGTTAAGTTAGTATGTGTGGGTTTTTTATTCAGATTTATGGACTTCAGTTAGATCGCACATTGGAATACGTGTGAGTTGTTGACAGTTAGTTCCGCAGTTCTGACGTTATTTGGACTGTTCAGTTTGAAGTGAAGTATATTATTAACAAGAGTATCTGAATAACACTGAAAACAAGAACTCTATCGATTCTTTGACTCTTGCAAGTCATGAACTCGAGCAACTCCCAAGACTGTAACTACAAGCTCAATGATAACCTGAGGAGGGAGATGTAATAAATACATGTATGCTGGGCTTACACTATAAATTTGGCGTTTAGATCCTAAACATATGCAAAAGCCGATAGATACTGTCAGTATTGAAATAGACTATAGAAGCACATGTACCTCATTGTGACGTAATAGAATTGTCTGTGTTAATGGCTTCTAGTTGTCAGTTGTGTTTTCTGTTTATCTCGAACTTCAGTGGATATTACATTGATACTTCATAAACACACTGCTAATAGTTTATAGCCACTTAGCCACTAGCAAATTTCTTGTCAGACATCTTCTCGTAGTAGAGATGTAGACGTGCAGCGTCCACCGAAATTTTCACTACTTGTCAGAAATGTTGCAAACAATACACAGAAGGAAAATCAAAATGACCACTACACAATAAAATAAAATGCCAATCTTTAAGTTTGACATCTTGTCACCAAATTATTACATGTACAAAGCCGCTTTGAATAACGAAATCAATTCTGTTGCATTACCGTAGCTTCCATGGATACTCACTGAATACAGTTTCAAAAAAAAAAAAAAAAAAAACCCTATCCATGTTCTTGGAAATACACAATGATCAGGTCGACGTCCTCCATGTTCCTGTGTTCCTGGAATGTGCTCTTGACATAAATGACTTGATGTGGGGGGAGGGGAGGTGGGAGTCCCTTCTGTCGACACTGCATTTGTGTCGGGGACGTCTGCTTCGACTCCTCATCAACAGTATCATCTTTCCATCTCACGGTCACCATGGTCACCGATAATTCACTACCGCCAACAGTAGAAGATCGTTTCTCTAATACATGCAGACTGGTATTGCTCCAACTTAGCAAAGAAATCTCAGCCAACAACGTATTTAGTTTCTCCTTAAGACGTATGTTTGTTAGACCGCTTCTCATCTGCGTGACTTGAATGCGCTTTAACTGCGGTGTCATTTGCAATGGTAAAAAGTTCAAGCCCAAATAGTCAGTTCAAATGTTCAGTATCACATTTAGCTTTTGGTAGTAATACTAACACACCTCTTCGCCTCGGCTGTATCTGTCGTTGTCTCTCTGGTCTTTGTTTTTATCCTCGCAAGCTCGCCAATGCGAATTTTGACAGGTAATGACGAGACTACGGGGCTTGTGGCGTAGCCTCATGCACCTGAAGGGTCCACGAAAATAACCGACTGAGATCGATTCCAGATCCGATGATTTTAATCAACGTCACAAAACACTGTTGCAGAAACTTATAAAACAGGGCTATTCCACCAAGCGCCTCCATTCAAAGTTTCTCAAATTTGGCGATACATATCGCATGCTGATAGCAAAATACGAACGTAGCGTGCAAGCTCTATGGGTCTACGTTTCGTAACATGTGTCTAATTCCGCTTAACCCGGGGCTAGGGGCCGTATGAGCCCATGTACTTCAAGATCCTCATGGTACTCATATATGAACAGTCACAATCAAAGCGTGACTGAGGTACATCATTTTTAGATGACGACTCTATAACGAATATTATGGATTAAGAATACTGATCAGCGATACGGATTTGATATTTTGGAACATCATGATGTCTTGCCGGCATCATTGAAAATTGTTGACCGCTTCTCTCTTGCAGGAAACAAGCCTATGTTTATGTATACTTTTTGTCTTTTTGAATTTGGTGCTAATACTGTTATATGGAAATGGAATAGGTCTTTGGATTATGGACGCGGATATTCTCTAATGGACGACGGCTGGATTATGAATGACGGACTAGACGCTTGTAATTCAGAGCCTCTGAAGATTCTCCATACAAGACCGGAGGCGCTTTTTTTGAGAATAATTGGTGTTTATACGTCGACAGTCTCGACATACAGTAAAATGACAATCCAATGTCAAACGCAGAGTAATTCCCAGGTGTACAGTAAAGCATGCATGTGATTCAAGATATTCCGTCCGCAGTCGCCACGCAGCTGTTTCTTGAACAAGCCTGACAATTAGCAGGCATAATTGGCTCAAATACATTTAATACAACCTTGTCTAAAATTTCGAAAGAATTATAATAGGTGTGAAACAGACAGTCCGAGACAAATGAGAAAGGGCAAAGAGCAGTGAAGAAATAGGTTAAGGGATCAAAGAGTCAGCAGATCAAATAGTCAATATAGTTCACAAGGTTGAAATGAGAACGGTGCAGGCTATACAGAGCAGGGGACAATATGAAATGTGAATGGTTTAGACTAGGCCTATACAGAGCGATGAGAACATTTAAGCGTTAACATACTTTTCGATCCTTGACTCATTCCTATAAAATCTACTTTATTCATAAATATGTACAAATATTTAAATTCAAACATAGCATTCAGCTAAGCTTTACTAAGTTCATTAACTCGATTAGTTAAATGCGTAATACTTAGACGCGCCGGTTGCGTAGAGTGGGCTAAAACAGAACTGCCTCAGAAAGCCAGAGTTCAAGCACCACCCACATTCGTGTGAAGAAAGCGAAGTATATTGTTATTCCCTGTTTGATATGTTTCTATGACGACACTGGGACAGTTATAGTACCTATATCCTGCAGGATTATGATATAGCTCATTGTTAGCTATGATCTTGGCGAGGAAACATCAATTATATTACTTCCGTCATGTCTTATACATGTATGATATATTATAAGATACTCTCCAAAGTAGACATCTTACATAGAGATATGGCGTCAGATCTCACCACATTAAAACGTATCTATTATTCACATAGTACATAACTTACTCGACCAGGGCAAGCCATCCAGGGATATCGGCTTGAATTGTCAATATGTTGTCCTAGTAAATTACTCCATCGATAAGAAACATATTTCATCATTAGGCCATTCTAATTACCCCATGAAAAACTACGATGAAATACGTAGAAAAACGGGCGTTTGGGTGGGCGTTTTTGATCTAGATGGACAATTCGTGGTAATCATGGGTCGTGTGGGATGTCATAAAGAATCGGTCGTAGGGTAGACTCAGGCTGGCGTGGTGATAGTGCAAGTGCCGTCAATATGCATCTGGGCAGGTCGTGGAGTAGTAGAGAAACGGGCGTTTGTGTGGGCGTTTTTGGTCTAGATGGACCATCCGTGCCGATTGGGGGCTCATATTAAAGCGCTCGTGGGGTAGAGCTCGACTGGTTTGGTTTTTGGTGGAAGTACCGCCATGGTTTATTATGGTGTTCCTTCACAGAATGAAAAACTAAAACACCATGTTTTTTTTTATTATTTCAAGCATCGTAATATCAGATACAAGTGTCTACAGACCTGATTTTAACTATCAAAATATGGGTGGAGACAGCTCATACAAGAGAACATCTCGGCTGCGTACCAGTGAATGATGAAAACTTCCGCATATCGCCACTTTTATTATCCCTCACCTCATAAGAACTCTCCTACATTTTCTCTCCATACCAATCATCGCATCGCTCTCATGTACAGCCCTATAGATCTTCTAGGGCAGATATGCTCGGGTGCGTACTTAATTGAGACATGTCTACCCCTATACACTAACTCATAGGAGTGTGCATATGGCCCTTTGAGGTACATTGGGGTGTACCCACAGAAGACTAGGTGACGTCATTTGTGACGCCATGAGTAGTATATAAAACATAGCTATGCAAGAGTACGTTCTGCGTGGTTATGTGTGCGTAATATCTACAGCTATATTCGAATAATGTCTGTACAGCTATCTCCGAGTGAGGTTCCTGCAGCTATGTGTAAATAATGTCTGTACAGTATTGCATCTATGTGTGAATACGGTCTGTACAGCTATGTGTGGATGAGGTTCCTACAGCTTTGTTTAAGTACTTTCTGTACAGCTTTAAGGTAGTAAAATCCGTACAGCTAAGCATGGGTAAAGTATTGCAGCTATGTTTGAATAATGTTCATTTGGGTAATGTCTACATTTGAGTCATGCACATTTGAGTAATGTACATTTGTACAAATTTTATTAATATGGTGCAGAGTGTACCACCAGGCGATTGCGCATGCGTACGATGACGTCACTTCCTGTCATGACGTCACTTCCGCCCATAATGGCATAACCGTACATATTCATACATGAGTAGTAGCGTTACGTTAAATTGGGCCCTATTTCACCCGGATGTAGTGACGTCATGAGGAGGGTTTGAGGAGGAACTAGTGGCGCCATCTGTACACTTTGGACGCAAGGGAGACAACTCGATCTGCCAGAGTTTGGCCGCCATCTTGAATTTTTGAGGCGGTGTGGGCGGCCATCTTGAATTGTGTGGAAAAGGGGATGTATTCCTCCGCGGTGATGCGGTCCTGGCGGTGATGCGGTCGCAGGAAAAAGCTTCCGCGGAGAAAAAGTAGTCCCTAGACTGGAAATACGCTGCATGGTCCGATGGGGCCGAGTGAGGCTCTTTTCAGTCATGTCATGGGTGTTTTCACAGAATAAATAAATAAATAAATAAATTTTAATAAATAAATAAATAAATTAATTAATTAATTTTAATAAATAAATAAATTAATTAATTAATTTTAATTAATTAATAAACACTTTACAACGAAAGGGTCCTAGTGGGACTCGAACCCGGGTCTCCTCGATCTAGAGGCAGACACGTTATCCATTACGCCACGAGCTATAGGCTACAAGCCAAAGTTGAAAATGGTCAAAATATGTCTACGGCCCATACTGGCGCACTGGCCAATGTTGAACCTGCGGTAGGGTTGTTTGGATTTATTTTCTTAGTCTCGACATTTAGAACATGATAGGAAGTGTCTCGGCACGAAACGGTGAAATTTTTGGAAAAGTACCATATAGCCCATATAGTCCCATACTGGCGCACTGGCCAATGTTGAACCTAATGGGAAACTTACTTCTATACATTTGCGGTATAGGTTGTGGGGTCTCGTTTTCTTAGTCTCGTCAAGACAAACATGATAGGAAGTGTCCCGGAGCGAATCGGTGAAATTTTTGAAAAAAGTCACCGAGACCCATATTGTCCCATACTGGGGATATAGGACCGATGTTTGTCCCCCTGGGAAACGTACTTCTATACATTTGCGGTAGGGTTGTGGGGGCTCGTTTTCTTAGTCTCGTCATTTAGAACACGATAGGAAGTGTCCCGGCACGAATCGGTTAAATTTTTGAAAAAAGTCACCGAGACCCATATAGACCCATAAAATCCCATACTGGGGGTATAGGATCAATGTTTGTCCCCCTGGGAAACCTATTTCTATACATTTGCGGTAGGGTTGTTTGGATTTGTTTTTCACGTCTCGTCATTTAGAACATGATAGGAAGTGTCCCGGAGCGAATCGGTGAAATTTTTGAAAAAAGTCACCGAGGCCTGGGTAGGCCCATAGGCCTATACTGCATGGCCATGGGTGTATAGGGCCATACGGGGTGGGCATGTTGGAGTCTAGGTGAGTCCCTAATGGTCCAATGGGGTCGAGTGAGGTCTTATTTTGAAGCTCTCGTGGAGGAGCACTTGACTACACTAATGGTTCGTCCGTGTTCAATAGTCTGCGCATGCGCAGACTGGCCCGTAGTATAGAAAGTAGGCATTTTGGTGGGTATGTGGGTGTGTGTTTGGGTTAGAGATGGGCTATTCACGGTTCGAATGGGTCGTGTGAGGTATCCATGTGAAGCCTAGGTGAGGGAGCCACTGATGGCGTGGATGTGGGGTTGAAATATCGTCATTCTGCGCATGCGCAGCCTGGCCGTAGTATGGAAATAGACGTTTTTGGGGTCTAGGCGAGCCCCATTGACCTTTGACCTCAGAAATTTGCAGATCACGTGACTCAGTTCAAAAGTCCCGGATGTAAAAATGACGTCACTTCCGGTTGGGGTGAATGAGGCGTGACCTTTGGACATGTCCAGACTTGTCTGTGTTTGCCATGTACTGGGGTTGCGCAAGTGTGTGTGTGACGTCACTTCCGGTTTGAGTGAATTCACCCGGATGTAAAAATGACGTCACTTCCGGTTGGGGTGAATGCTCAAATACGACCTCCAACTTTCCCGCACCCCGGCCCGGCCCCGGCCCCGACCCCCCAGCGCGCGCGCGCGAGGGTTCTCCGGCCGCAGCGCGCGCGCGCGCGGGTTCTCCAGAAGCACGCGGGGATGATCTGATGCCGCAGCGCGCGCGCGCGTCATCACCAGCAGTGCGCGGATGCATGTCGGGTCAAAAGGTCAAAGGTCACATCCAAGTGACAATGTTGCGGCATCGAGATAGTCAGAGCTTGTGCACAAAAAGGGGATTCTAGATGAACCTGGGAAAGATGGGCAGTTCCATTTGGACCAATCAGCGGTCGAGAAAAAGAGCCAATCAGCGGTCGAGAAAAAGAACCAATCAGCGGTCGAACAATCAGCCAATCGAATTGGGGTACTCACGGTGTGCTTTCGCTGACGTCCGCGCCTACATCCGGGTTCTTCTCAACATCCGGGTAATGTTTTCTGGACATGGATGGGTTACCTTTGGCTCCATTCTAGGCCACTGATTGGCTAATACGGTGTTCAAAGCCAGTTTCATGCATTATGCTCATAGAACTTATAGTCATAAACTTAATCTATACGTGTTGGACGAGTCTCTTCACTCACCGTATACACGTACCTCAATGAAATGCCCGCTCCAAACCTAGACCAAAAACACGTACTTGGTCTGTGGGCTGATTTCATTGGCTCTCTATTTTTACTATAGTGCTCTTGCATTCTAACATTGATGGGTTACATTTTGGCCCCATCCTACACCACTGATTTCAGTTTGACTGAATCTCCACATTGGGCATTGATGCATTATGAATAAAACACACAAGACAGGGTTTTTTGGTGAGATCTCATTTTATTTTTTATTCAGTAACAACAACAACGTGAGAACAACCACGTGAAAACTGAAGCCCAGAACAGGGGGGCTTGTACATTGAAAGAACTGAAGCCCAGAACAGGGGGCTTGTACATTGAAAGAACTGAAGCCCAGAACAGCGGGCTTGTAAACTTAAGCCCAGAACAGCTGGCGTGTGTACATTGAAAGAACTTAAGCCCAGAACGGGGTTTGAACATTGAAATGATGGGTGGCCCAGTCATAGACGAGTACATCGCGGTCCTCGGCCTTGGGGTACTCGTCAAACATGTGGACGATCGTCTGCATGGAATGTCCCCGGCATCGATGGTACAGGTAAAACAAGCAATACTGTCCGCACACGCTACTGGTCAGGCTTTGCAACGTTTGACTGTTCCAACACCACGTCTCTGTGCCTTGATCCATGAAATCTGTTAAATCGGGATGGAGGGGTGGCAGGCCGTACGGGTCAAAGTATTCCCCCTGCTGTTCTGTCAAGTACACGGCCACCCAATGTTCACCGGGCCGATCCATCGGGTCCGTGTTGAGAACGTAAGCAGCAGGATACTTACGGTCTAATGGGAACACATCTCGGCCGAACACCCCTTGACAGACCATACGTGTCTCTGGGTCATTCTCCAGCACGGTGGTTATCTGGTCTGTATCCATGTTAGGTGGAGAAGTCACACAGGACGTTGCGCGCCTTGTCCACTGGAATGATGTTGTCAAACTCGGCGTAGCAGATCACATTGACGGTGGTCGCCAGGGCTCGTGCAAAGTGGATTTCCAACCGTAAGTTGCCTTGCTTGGCTAGGGCCAGCTGATGGTCGTTCTCTAAGGTAGGGGTCAGATCGAAACAAAACAACGTGTATCCGTTCCCGTAATCCTCCCGACTGATGAAATTCCCTTCGTCCTCGTTGATTTGACCGGTGGCTGTAAACAGGCTCTGATAGGCTCGAATGAAATTCCTGCGCGCAAAGTTCGGTGTTAAGGCCGTGGCTGGGACCTGTTGTCCATCCACATGCAGGGCCACGCAATTGATGCCGAAATGTTTAAAGTCAAACGGATTCTCTGGGTAGGCTCCGCTGAAACTGGCATTTTCCACACAGGCCAGGATCAATCGCTTGGGTAGTTCCCCCAGGAACAGGTTTCCTTTGTTGGCGCCCATATTTCCAGCAGGCACAGAGAACACTTTGGTTTGTACACGTCGGATAGGGTACTGGGCTGGTTTTGTTTCCAAGGCTTTCATGTGTCCCAATTGAACGGCTGGATTAGGTTTCACTTTTCGGACATACATGACTGCCTCTTGGATAACAATCTTATAGTCAGCTGCATGCCCCTCTACGTTGGTGGCCATCAAGGCGAAGGTCGGAGGCGCCCGTATCAATCGGATTTTGATGGGGATCTTGTTCAAGAGGTACCGGTCTTGCATGAACATGTTTGCATGTAGTCGACCCATGAGATCCACCGAGGCACCGTTCGCAGTGAAAGTCTTCCGTTTGTTATATCCCACATTGTCCACCGTGTCCATGTGCTCGGGTGTGTCCTGGTAGAATAAAGCGGCTGTCAGCTGAGATTTTTTAGCCTCTCGGCCATACGACAACAGTGTTTCGATGTAGGCTCGATAGGGGTACGTGTTGGTCGAGTCACTGATGAGCTTGTCGCTGAGAAAAACATCCACCTGTTGAAACATCGAGTGCAGCCAGAGATTCGTCGGGCCCACCGTTGCAGCTTGGACGATTCTGGCGCCATCCCCATTGACCACCTTGGCTTTCACATACAAGTATGTATGAGCTAAATCCACATAGGCCGTATCCGCATTACTGATGGTGAACTCGATGGGCCCTGTTTCGTTGATGCTGGAGAGTGGGAGATGCTCCACCCATAATCCTTGTTCGGCACTGGTCTGTGTGAGCGGCACGATCCACAAATCAAATTCACTGTTGGTGGAGGGGCAAGACTCGGCGTGGATCAAGGACATGTTTAAGAAAAGATATCCTTTGTCTTCGATGTGCGTCGTCGCTGGGTCGGTCGTCGACTGGTGCGTGGTCTCGGTGGAGCAGCTCTTTTATTCCCTACGGTGCGTTGTGCTTTGGCCACCAAGACGCCTCCCGCTTCTTTAGCCCGCCGTTTCAAGGCTTCTTTGGGTGCCGTACCCCCCAAGACATCACCGGCCACTTGCAGTCCACTGCGTACCGCTTGTTTGCCGATTGCTTTCACCCCACGCGTCACCAAAGGTAGGAACGTTTTGACGATGCTCCCGAGTATGTTCCCCAGCCCATGTCCTCGTTGCATGCGTGCACCGCTAAAGACCGGAAAGCCACCCCGGCCTGTTGGGCATAATAGTCGGCATAGCTGCGTGCATCGCACTCGTAAGGTACTTTCATTATGCAAAGTGAGGAGCACGTGCTTGTCGAAAATGAAGTGTCAGCACCACTTTTCCTCGTTCGAATGCCACCGGTCGTCCCGTGTCATCTCTTATATCCACCGTGATCGTGTTGATGTCGGTTTGTCGTACGGGCAGGTAGAGCATGTGGGTGAAACTGTGGGTGACTTGAGCTTCATACGTCTTTTTAATGGGGACCACCCGTAACAGAGGTGTGTTGATATCGCCCACGATGTGGTTGTCTATCACGTCGGAGTAGACGTAGAGTCCGTACATACCCGACTTCATATCCATCGGGATCTCCCCATGGTCCTCGGATGGACCCGTGTAGGTCGCGTGAGCGAGACCCATCATTTGCTGTAGGATAGGACTCAGTACGACACTCACGTTGGCGGTGAGAAGGATCTGTGCCTTGTCGTTGTGTGCGTTGTAATCGAAGTCCACGTGATTCTTGAAGGGAAAGGATTTGATGGGTTTTGATGTATTCGTGACCTCCCGTAGAGCCTTATAATGCAACAGTCTTGTCAGCCCACCCACGAACTCCTTGGGGGTATCGTATTGGCCTTCGGGGAGGGTGAGTCGGGTGTTTTTGCCTTCGTAGGTCACCTCATACCAGGCTTCATTGGGACGCACGTTGTACCACGAGTAAGGGTATTGGATATCCACGAGGCCATATTCCCATCGTCCAGGTAAATGCAACGGTTGCGGTAACTGGGTGACGTACTTGGCCAAGGTGTTGTCAGGAAACACATCCAGCGAACTGTTGCTGTGTAGGGTGAGGTAAAACATGGCGACTGAGCTGTCCTGCTGCTGCTGTTGCTTTTAATAGGTGTTCCAGGCCTTGGGCGGTTGTGTCCGGCGTCGTGTTCGTCGCGTTCACTTGCTACGTGTCATGGCTCTGGAGATGTTGGGTGTCATGATCGAGGGTGGTTTTTTAAAGGTCTGTAAAGAAGGTGCCCGTTGTGGTGGTGGTGTTTTGGGGGGTGACTCCGATTCCCAGTCGGCTGCCCAAGAAGGTAGTGGCCCACTCGATGAGTCACGCTGCATGAAGGCCCAGCGCTGGGGGTTCCCCACCAATTCCTGTGGTACATGCATGTCTTTCAAGCCTTGAGCGAAGACATCCCATCCTCGAGGATCCGTGTGCGACCTGCTTTTACGCATCAGATCATTCACTAAATCCGTCATGTGGGTCCCGGGGACCACCCGATTCTGTATCAGGAGTTCGCCTTTATCATTCCAAGTCATGTTAGGATTCTGTTTCATCCGTTGTAATACCAGGCCAGCTTGTTTCTTGAACGAGGCAGGTACACTCTTCAGGACTTCGTCTTCCACCCACTGTGGGGCTGTGGGTGCTACCCTGGTAATGGCGGCTGTTGGAGCGGTGCTGCAGTCGGCGGTGTGTTGCGCGGTGGTGGTGGTGGTGGGGTAGAGAGGGTTTTGTATTGATCCATGAACGTCATGTACCGTTGAAGCGTCTCATTGTACCGTTGTACTTTCTCACTGTCGCTTAACCCCGGTCTCTGTAAGATCTGTTGCATCTCTCCATGAGGGTGTCATTAGGGACTCACCTAGACTCCAACATGTCCATCCCGTATGGCCCTATACACCCATGGCCATGCAGTATAGGCCTATGGGCCTACCCAGGCCTCGGTGACTTTTTTCAAAAATTTCACCGATTCGCTCCGGGACACTTCCTATCGTGTTCTAAATGACGAGACGTGAAAAACAAATCCAAACAACCCTACCGCAAATGTATAGAAGTAGGTTTCCCAGGGGGACAAACATTGATCCTATACCCCCAGTATGGGCCTATATGGGTCTATATGGGTCTCAGTGACTTTTTTCAAAAATTTCACCGATTCGCTCCGGGACACTTCCTATCATGTTCTAAATGACGAGACTAGGAAAACGAGACCCCACAACCTATACCGCAAATGTCTACAAGTAGGTTTCCCAGGGGGACAAACATTGGTATTATACCCCCAGTATGGGACTATATGGGTCTCGGCGACTTTTTTCAAAAATTTCACCGATTCGCTCCGGGACACTTCCTATCATGTTTGTCTTGACGAGACTAAGAAAACGAGACCCCACAACCTATACCGCAAATGTATAGAAGTAAGTTTCCCATTAGGTTCAACATTGGCCAGTGCGCTAGTATGGGACTATATGGGCTATATGGTACTTTTCCAAAAATTTCACCGTTTCGTGCCGGGACACTTCCTATCATGTTCTAAATGTCGAGACTAAGAAAATAAATCCAAACAACCCTACCGCAAATGTATAGACGTAAGTTTCCCATTAGGTTCAACATTGGCCAGTGCGCCAGTATGGGCCGTAGACATATATAGACCATTTTCAACTTTGGCTTGTAGCCTATAGCTCGTGGCGTAATGGATAACGTGTCTGCCTCTAGATCGAGGAGACCCGGGTTCGAGTCCCACTAGGACCCTTTCGTTGTAAAGTGTTTATTAATTAATTTATTTATTAAAATTTATTTATTTATTTATTTATTTATTTATTTATTAAAATTAATTAATTTGTTAATTTATTTATTTATTTATTTATTCTGTGAAAACACCCATGACATGACTGAAAAGAGCCTCACTCGGCCCCATCGGACCATGCAGCGTATTTCCAGTCCAGGGACTACTTTTTCTCCGCGGAAGCTTTTTCCCGCGACCGCATCACCGCCAGCACCGAATCACCGCGGAGGAATACATCCCCTTTTCCACACAATTCAAGATGGCCGCCCACACCGCCTCAAAAATTCAAGATGGCGGCAGATCGAGTTGTCTCCCTTGCGTCCAAAGCGTACAGATGGCGCCACTAGTTCCTCCTCAAACCTCCTCATGACGTCACTACATCCGGGTGAAATACGGCCCAATTTAACGTAACACTACTACTTTCATGCCTGAATCTCACATAGTTGTACAACCCACACTCACGCTTTGCTGAACCATGACAGTACAAACCGTATCCAGGTATAGTCGGGCAGGCCCTAATACTCATCCACACAAAAGTAGCACGTAGGTGTACGTCCTTACCCACACATACCTGCAGTGGTCCTACGCATACATAGCTTCAGGGGCCTTACTCACAGATACATGTAATTGTTACTTATCTACAGGTACTCACATGTAGCTCTACAGAAATTACAGGTATATAACTGTACAGAAACTACACACAAATAGAGGTACATACCTTAATCACACAGCAGTAAACCTACACACATTTAGTATACTTAACTGTACATACCTTTCTCGCCCATAGCTTCACAGACATTACTCATACATAGGTGTACAGACCTATTCACACATATCTGCAATACTTGACCCATGCCTAGTTGTACGAACTTTCTTCACTTAGAGCTGTACAGACAGTACAGACATAGCTCTATGAACCTCACACGAACATAGATACACAGACATTATTCAAACAAGGGTACAATACTTTATCCATGTCTAGCTGTACGAACTTTACTCACTTATAGCTATACAGGCATTACTTACACATAGCTGTGGGAACCTCACTCGCACATAGCTGTACAGACATTAATGGAACATAGCTCTAGATATTACGCACACACAGCGACACAGACCGTAATATCGCATAGCCATGAATGTATATTGGCCTGTTACAGAGCAACAATTTAGTCTCGTAGAGCGGGAGTCGAGTTTTATATGACGTCACTGTAGTGTATCGTTCGTCAATGTAGATTTATTAAACAACAATCTAGTGTTATAAGCATCAGCGTGATGCTGCCAATGTAATGGAACAATTAAACATTATAGAGTGGCAATGTGAAGTTTTAAAGCATCTGAGTTCTGTTACAGAGCAGCAAAGATCACCATACAAAGCTAGATTCATAGCTGGTTCTAGAAGCTGCACCACCAAGCTTCTTTCAAACCTATTGACGAGGGCCCTTCAGGAGGTAAAAGTATATTGGGAAAGGTATTGTGCCACTATTTCTAAGAACTCTGGCGTTGAATGTATGTGGATATTGAAAAACTCAAAATGTCTTACGGAAGAACTTGATGCTAAAAGGTCACATACCGTATAGACATGTATCCACATGGGATTTCTCGACTCTCTATATCACAATCCCTCATCAGGACCTTATTGACCGTCTAAGTTCATTAATAGTATCTGTGTTCAAGAAAACTGATCGTAGATATATTAATGTCGGAAGCCATAAAGCATTCTTTAGCTCGACTACATACAAGAGATATCATTCATGGGATGTTTCTTTGTTTATAGAGTTGCTTGAATTTCTCATTAAAAATATCTGTGAAATTTGGCAACACAATATATCAGCAGCATATAGGTATTCCAATGGGTACTAATTGTGCACCTCTGTTGGCTGACCTGTATCTGTTCTCTTATGAATATAACTATATGCAGGCGCTTTCAAAAACCGACCCATTCAAAGCCCGTTCCTTCTCATTCACCAAACGCTATATAGACGATCTTCTCGCTGTGGATAATCGCTATATAAATGACGCAGTGAAGGATATATATCCACCTTCACTGGATTTGAAGGAAACTACAGACAGCCCTACAAGCACATCTTATTTAGATCTCTAAAAATGAAGCGGGCATTCTCTCTCGTCGGCTTTATGACAAAAGAGATGATTACAATTTCGACATCGTAAACTATCCCTTTCTGGATAATAATATTCCAGTGGGACCTACATATGGCGTATACATATCTCGCTTAGTAGCATTTGCTAGATCCTGTGTTAGATGTGATGATTTTAATGAACGTCACAAAACATTGTTGCTGAAACTTATAAAACAGGGCTATTCCACCAAGCGCCTCCACTCAAAGTTTCTCTCAAATTTGGCGATACATATCGCATGCTGATAGCAAAATACGAACGTAGCGTGCAAGATCTATGGCGCTACGTTTCGTAACGTGTGTCTAATTCCGCTTAACCCGGGGCTAGGGGCCGTATGAACCCATGTACTTCAAGATCCTTATGGTACTCATATGAATAGTCACAATCAAAGCGTGACTGAGATACGTCATTCTTTAGATGACGACCTTACAACGAATATTATGGATTAAGAATACTGATCAGCGATACGGATTTGATATTTTTGGAACATCATGATGTCTTGCCGGCATCATTGAAAACTGTTGACCGCTTTTCTCTTGCAGGAAACAAGCCTATGTTTATGTATACTATGGTTGTCTTTTTTGAATTTGGTGCTAATACTGTTATATGGAATATGGAATAGGTCTTTGGATTATGGACGCGGATATTCTCTAATGGACGACGGCTGGATTATGAATGACGGACTAGACGTTTGTAATCGAGAACAACAATGTAGTTAATACAGATAATCAGTGTAATGTATTGGGGGGGTGTTCAGCATGTGATGAGTATGGGTGTTTTGGGTGTAATGCAGAGTCCGTGTAATATACAGTGTGTCAATATACTGTTAGATCGACCCAATGTGGTTGATACTTCATGTAGGGAGCTATTGTCTGGGTCTTTGTGTAGCTGAAAAGACACAAGTCTAGACACATTGTTGTCCCCAGACTTGGCTATTGTATGCATTGTCTCGGGATTCTTACATGGAGTATGAACCCCCAAAGTAGTCCCATAGAGGGTAAATCGAGTGTTATATGGTGTCAATGCAGTGTACAGAATGTCAGTGTAATTTTACCAAGCAACACTCTAGTGTTATAGAGCGTCAGTGTACTTTATAGTGCACTAATTCAAGAGCGACAAGGTATTAATTTATAGCGTCATTGTTGTGTTACAGAGCAGCAATGTGGACTTCAGGAACACCAATGTAGTTAAAACAGAGCATCAGTATAGTGTATTGAAAGCGAGTTCAGCATACGGCGGGTGGTTTTGCGTGACATGGCAGAAGTGCGTATCCGGGCGACTCTGTGCTTTATCTACTACTCACGTCACAGATGATTTTACCTAGTCTTCTCTGGGTACACTTCAGGTTACATATGTTCGCCCCTATGGGCTAGTGTAAAAGGCTAGAAATCTCTCAAGTGGGCACCCGAGCATATCTGTGCTTGAAGCTCTCAGGTAGTACAGGACGGTGATGCGCTGATTGGTGGAGAGGAAAACGTAAGAGATTTATTGTGGGGTGAGGGATTATAAAATTGGCAGTATGTGGAAGTTTTCATCATTTACTGATACACAGCCGAAATGTTCTCTTGTACGAGCTGCCTGAAGCAGTTTAATCGGCTGCACAATTTACGATACAAGAGTCCGTCTTCAATATTCAACCGTCGTCCATTAAAGAATTTCTGCGTCCATAACCCAAAGACCTAATTCATATGATATCATTATAGCACCAAATTAAAAGGATAAATCATAGTATACGTAAAACTAGGTTAATTTCCTGCAAGACAGAAACGGTCAACAGTTTTCAATGATGCCAGTAAGACATCGTCATGTTCCAAAAATATCTAATCCGAATCGCTGATCAGTATTCTTAATCCATATGATATACGTTGTAAATTCGTTATCTAGAGTATGATGTATCTCAGTCACGCTTTGATTGTGACCATATTCATATGAACACTATGAGGATCTTGAAATATAGGTTCATACGGACCCTAGCCCCGGCTAAAGCGGAATTAGACGCAAGTTACGAAAAGTACCGCCACAGATCTTGTACGCTATACTAGTATTTTGCTATCAGCATGCGATATGTATCGTCAAATTTGATAAACTTCGTGTGGAGGCGCTTGACGATAAGGCCTCAGGTGCAGTGATGGATAAGAATGTCCTGGTGATCAGTGTCCCTTTTCATATCATTTTCTATTGCAACCAAGGACGGACACTTGTCCCCAATGTGGAGAAAAGTGTCCTAGCTGGGTTAGGAGATAGGACCCGGACACACTTAGCCATCGGACATTCTTAGCCTCCACACCGGCACTGCAGATTCGAATCACGCAAAT